>JAUEKU010000012.1:2888700-2905555 GCA_032274805.1 Gypsophila paniculata | reverse complement strand
ATGGGGCATGGGTTGGTGCAAGTTTGGGCCGAGTTTAAGCGGGTTTCGATTTGGGCCGAGATTGGTTTTGGTTGATTTTTGTGAGTTGATGGTTTGTTTTGTGATTTTGGGTCAAAGTTGTGTTTTGAGTCCAATAAACCATTTAAAATCAATCAATCCAATTTTATTTACTCATTAAATCAATTAATTAGAGCTCGACAAACTTTAATAAACGATCATTTTCGTTTAAATCGCATTTGCGTTCGTTTCATCATAGGGCTTGTTTGGGGGGTACGGATACGGGTATCTACAGGTTTATTAATTCATTTCTATAACTAATTCATTTTATAAAGTAAATCAACTTAACAAATTAATTATATTTAGTGACTTAGTGAAATAATAATTTTACAAATTTAATTCATTTTATTTTTAGAAATGTCGTTACCCTTTGATCCATTTTTAATCCATTTATTTCTTTTTATTTTTACTCAAATTCATTTAATAATTTAATTAAGTTAGTTTAGTGATAAAAAATTAAAAGATAGTAAACTTAAATAAAAGACAAAAGTAAATAATAAACAGTTAGTAAACCTAAAATTAATTAGAAAAGTAAATAATGAAAAAAAAATGTTAGTAACTTAAAATTAAATACAAAAGTAAATAATAAAAAAATGTTAGTAACTTAAACTTAGATATGAAAATAAATAATAAAAATGTTAGTAGACTTAAAATACTTTAGAAGTTAGTAACTTAAAATTAAATACAAAATAAATAACAAAAATGTCAAAATGCATTAGAAGTTAATAAATTCATTTTAAATTCAAATAATTCGATTAAATACAAAATAACAAAAGTACCATTTAGTGACTTAAACTTTAATGATTAAAACTAAGTTAAATTTTTATGAAAAACTCGTCATGATGGCCTCGTTTTGCGTGCCAGGTTTCGTCGCTAGAAAATTCAAAGACAGAATCGTATAAGGGTCGATTTTTATTCGATTTTGAAAAGTATTTAAAATCGAATTCTAAGAATAAAAGGTTAAACTTTTATTTTGGTCAAAACGGAATTTAACTTGGCGTTTTCCAAATTTTCAAAGTCGGGATTTTGTTCAGGGTTGAATTTTATAAAAATTTTGAAATGTGATTCTTTTTATATTTTGAACATAATATATTTTATTTTTATTTTCGCGAGATTGAGAATTAGAAATGGAAAGACGGTATTTATTTCGCAAAACATTTTCAGTCGTATTTTAAATATGGAATACAAAGGTGACAAGAATTGATTTTAAATCGAGAAATTAGATTATATTATTATATTATGTTAAATTAACACATGATGTTACGCAAATAACTGACTTAGACATCAGAGAGGCTTCCTCGACACAACCCCCGATGCCATTTTGCAGGCTACTCGACCCGGTACAACACCGAATCAAGTCCAAGTCAAGTCTTCTACTATGCATCATAGTCAACAACGACACATACATCTTAATCTTGTATCTGGGTTCTAGACATGAGTCTTCACCCAAAACTACAGAGTACTAGGAGTTTGTGCGCTAAACATTAAAATACTTAGTATATATGGAGTACAAAGTATTATTGAAGATGTTTACTTTTAATAATGAGAAACAATCGAAGTTTATATGCTAAACATAAATTAAAATTTAGACCGTCTATTAAAGTTTTTACAATTGTTTACTTTATTTAAATGTTTCTTCAAAAAAATTAATAGAAGTATTAAATAACATCTAAATTTAATCATGAATACTTTTGTGATGGAGTATTTGTTTATTATAAAAACAATATACAAGGAGTTATTAGGTTTAGTTTTATAAATTATAATGACGTAACAAATACACACTTCGTAATACAGAGCGATAAATTGAAAAGAAAACAAACTTAACTACTTGAATAAAAGTAATTAAAAGATGGGGTCGACGGATAAATTGGTGCAACCGTTTATGGTCTATGGTAAAAGAGAGCGAGGGGAGCAGGTAAGTGAAGAGGAAGTTTGTTCGAAGAAGCTGATTATCGAGTTAGGAAGCCTAGCATCTGAGCTGGTGGTTGAAGCTATTCAACCTCGTCAGGCCCAATGAGCATATTGAGCCTTAACTACAGAGGGTTGGGCCACCCCGATGCAATAGGTGAGCTTCGCAATCTTGTACGAAGAGAGGCCCCCACTCTGCTTTTTCTGTGCAAGACAAAGCTCAGTGGTAGAGAGATGAGACGAGTTCCTACTGGCTGGGACGACTTTGAGAGCTACGAGGTGGACAGTGAAGGGAGGTCGGGTGGGCTAGCTCTGTTATGGCGTAAAGGGTTGGTCTGTTCGTTGCGGTCATCCTCTGCTCACCATATCGACTTGGATGTTGAGGTAGAAGGAGTTAAATGGCGGCTTACTAGCTTTTATGGATGGGCTGCTGTGACGAATCGTTACTTGTCTTGACAGCTTCTTCGAGAGTTGGCGGCTACGCAACAGGGTGTCCCATGGATGTGTGTGGGCGATTTCAATGAAATTTTGTATTCGATAGAGATGAAAGGGGGTCGCGAGCTCAATGGCAAATGAATAATTTCCGGGACGCTATTAATGACTGTGGACTCTGCAATATGGCGTATGAAGGATATGAGTTCACTTATGATAATAACCAAGAGGATGAGGGGAACCGTCAAAGTCGGTTGGATAGAGCGCTTCGTTCGGAGAACTAGAGTGACCATTATCCCTATGCCAAACTTATTCATTTGGATAGGGGACGCTCTGATCATGCACCCATCAAGGTAGTTTTTGATGGACGAGCATTTGGGACCAGGCACTATCGTAAAATGTTTCGGTTCGAGCAAATCTGGGTGGGTGAGGATGGGTGCAAGGACACTATATCGAAATCTTGGGGAGAGGGTGATGGCGACCTAATTGGTAGGACGGAGCGGTGTGCAAAGGAGCTGATGGAGTGGAAGGGTACCTCGATTGGGAAGATACTACGCGACTTGCACTCGAAGAGAAGACGTCGAAAGTGGTTGAACGAGGGTGGCCAAAGAGCAGTGTTAATCAGAGAGCGTAAGCAGCTTGTCGCGGACATTGGTTACTTGCTTCGACAGGAGGAAATGTTTTGGCGGCCGCGATCACGGGCTATATGGTTACGTGATGGAGATAGGAACACAAAATTTTTCCATAAGAAAGCAGGTCAACGTAAACAACGAAATTTTATTTCCAAACTTATTGATGATGACGAAGTTGTGCAAGAGAGGGGGGAAGTTTATGTATCCAGAGTGGCCAAGGGGTACTTTGAAGATATGTTCGAGTCAACCAATCCTTCAGGTTTCGAGAGCATAACTGAGGTTGTATCGGGGAGGGTTACGGGGGAGATGAACTCCATCCTTATGGCCGAGTATACTGCGGGGGAAGTTATTGAGGCCTTGAATCAAATGCATCCATTGAAGGCGCCGACTCCGGATGGTATGAATGTGCTCTTTTATCAGACCTATTCGCACATTGTCGGACCGCTTGTGACACAAACCGTACTCGGAGTTCTTTGAGGTAGTCCGTTACCCAGTGGCCTAAATGATACACATATTGTACTAATCCCAAACAAGAAAGCCCCTGATAAAATGGCGGATTTTCGGCCTATCAATTTGTGTAATGTTGTGTATAAGCTTGTCTCGAAAGTGTTGGCTAACCATCTTAAGCGATTCCTCGGTGTTATAGTGTTGGAAAATCAGAGTGCTTTCACTCCTGGACGGTTAGTTACGGACAATAATTTGATTGCATTCGAACTGTTTCATTATATGAAAGGAGCAAAGAGTAAAGAAGGTTTTATGGCTTTGAAACTTGATATGTCCAAAGCCTATGACCGGGTCGAGTGGAGTTTTCTTAAATGTGTCCCAACCAGAACGAGGTTTGCAAGTTGCTGGGTCGATAGAGTTATGCATTGCGTTTCCTCTGTTAAGTTTGAGTTGCTTGTTAATGGTGTGCCATCTGAAACTATAATACCGAGTAGGGGGCTTCGACAAGGGGATCCGCTGTCACCGTATTTATTTATTCTCTGTGCCGAGGTTATGTCCGGGATGATACGACGAGGTATGGAGAGATGAGCTATCTATGGGATACGGGTGACAGCGAACGCCCCCGTTATCTCCCATCTGCTGTTCGCGGATGAGAGTATTTTAATTGTCAAAGCTAAAGATGCTGAAGCTGACTGTGTTCTTGATATTCTTAGGGGGTACGAAACGGCGTCAGGCCAACGTGTGAATTATGATAAAAATCATTGTGTCTTTTAGTCGAGGGTGTGATTTAGCGCGACAGAATAACATTGCTCACAGATTGGGTGTACAAGTGGTGGCCGAATAGGACAAATATCTGGGGCTCCCGACGGTTGTAGGACGTTCGAAGAAAATTTTGACGGATATCGTGCGCGATAAACTGAGCAAGAAGCTCGAAGGATGGCGCAGGAAGATGCTTTCCAAGGCGGGACGGGAAGTTTTAATTAAGGCGGTTGCCCAATCGACTCCCACATATGCCATGAGTGTCTTTAAGTTCCCGATAAATTTTTGTGATGAACTTCGATCTTTGGTGTCACAGTTCTAGTGGGGTTCTTCGGAGGGTCATCGTAAAATCCCATGGATTGCTTGGAAAAGATTTTGTTTACCAAAGAGTGAGGGCGGTCTCGGCTTTTGCGACTTTCGGCAGTTCAATTTGGCTCTCTTAGGGAAGCAATCATGGCGGTTGCTTGTGGCTAGAGATAGTTTACTGGTACGCGTCTTGTCGACGCGATACTTCCCTAACTGCTCCTTCCTGCGAGCGGGTCTTGGTTCAAACCCTAGCTATACGTTGTGGAGTATCCTGGAGGCTCGATCAGTCCTCCTTAAAGGTATACGGAATCACGAATGGTGTTGTCGCTAAGGGGAGATTCTCCCACGGATATGCTCGTAGCTGACCTTTTCACACCGGATGGGTCCGACTGGGATACGTGTAAGGTGAGACGCCATTTTCTCTCGTTCAAACAGGATCGAGTGCTTGGCATCCACATCAGTAGCAACCAACGAGCGGATGGGTGGTGTTGGGACCATGAGAAAGACAACAATTATTCGGTACGCTTTGCTTATAGGCTTTTATCGAATGTTTGTTGTGATGAGGCTGGCCAATCTGATTCATACAACGAGAAGTGGTTATGGAATAGCATCTGGAATATCCCGATAATCCCTCGGATAAGGTATCTTTTTGGTAATTATGTAATGACGCCTTACCAACTAAAGCTAATGTTGTGCGACGATTAAAGGCAGGGGAAACGAGCTGTGCGATTTGCCACTTCAGAGAGGAAACTTCTGTTCATCTTTTTGGGGGGTGTGGGGGGGTCGATCGAGTGTGGGAGAGGCTAGGGGCGGTGTTATTGGAAGTTCATGGGGGTGAGCGGGTGAGGGAGTCGGTGGAGGCCGTGTAGAGGGAGTTGGGACATCGGGAGAGAATTGTGTTTATGACTACGTGTAGCACACGGTCTTGCTCACGTAAGTCCGTGGACTGTAAGTAGGACTGTTTGGTGTAAGTCGCTTCCCCCGAACATTGTGTCCGCTGCGTTTTCTGATCTGATGAATGATATCTAAATCTGGTCCTCGGGTTTATTAAAAAAAAAAAAAAAAAAAGATTACATGCTAAAGATTTGAACAATAACTTACAATTGAAGGTTACTTCCACTACACCTCAAAGTTTTTTTAGTGATCTCTTGCACGTGAAACCCAATGCACCCTATTGGGTCCGCCCCTGGTCTGGACTATCTGATCTTCTTCAATTATTGTTGTATTTATCCAAATCTACACAAAATAAATAGCAAAGTCTAAGTTACAATGTAAATATTTAAAACTAATTAGAAAATATAGTAACAAAGATGATTAATATTAATATCATGAAGGTTATAACATTTTTCAAGTTGCTCTAATTCCCCTTGTTTTTCCTTCATGTCAACACCACTGTTCTTTCTCGGACGAATCCAATCTTGAGCGCATAAGAGCGCTTCCATAAGCTTAAACTGACGCAGGAAAAAATAGAAACTCATTAATATATTGTGAAAAGCACTAACAAAAATAGACTAAGAGTAAAAACAAACATTACTTTAAGTGTTAAAGAGCTCCTAAGTGAAGCAAGATGACAACGGTGATCAGTAGTAAATGCGGACTCCGAAACTACTGTAGAAATAAGCACTACTAAAACATCACTCTCCAAGCATACTAAAATGGGATATCGTTGACCATTTAATTTTCACCATGTTAATACATCATAATCTTGTTCATGATCATGACCAAGTATCTCATTCCAATACATATCAAACTTGGACATGACATATCCACCATCAGACCGTCTCATTCGAAGTTGCATTTCATTACATTTTTTGAAATATAAATAGTCATCTTGTCCAATACTAGCCCCAACACTTTGTAAACCATCACCTGTAACGCCCAACAGTAATTGTACAGGTTGTTCACATGGGTGCTTATTGAAGAGGTCAATGTAATAGCTCAAGTGACGTAGTGCTTAAAATAATTGAAAATACTACTTATTTCAACAAGATGCATCTTCTTTTCTGGTGGCCCATGCATAAGAACTCTACAGTTAAGCGTGCTCGCTAAAGAGCAATCATAGGATGGGTGACCTCCTGGGAAGTTCTCGAGATGCGCATGAGTGATTCCAAAATGCGTTGGAAAAGACTTGTATTGGTCCGTGGGCTATGTACACAGCTTGACAAGCTACCGTGGATGACATTTCCTGTCCTAAATTTGGGTTGGGGTATTACATCACCATTATGAGGAGTCGAAGAACCATATAACCTTCTATGTCCATCAAATAGACACATGCTTTACTATATACACTTGGTCTTTCAATCTTTCATCTTTAGGTGCACCATAAATACGAGTAAAATCAATTTTTAATGCAACTAACTTCACATTTGGATCAAGAATAACCCTATATAAATCAACACATTCATTTTCTCGACATCACCCCAATACTTATCAAATTTTCTTTTCACAACAAACACCATAACTCTAAAATCCTCATCATCATCGTTAGTCCACATATATAATTGTTCAAGAACACACGCAATGAAAAAGATATTAGAATTACTAGTCACATACAATGAATCAAAAATTTGATCAGTCAACACATTGAACTATTTCAAAAATATTACTAATGCTTCAACAACAACCAATCATACTCGCATGAAGCACCAGAATGCTCCACATCACCCTAAATTGGATTTCCATATTCATCTACCTAATCTGATTTTAGTCCAAGTTCATTGCGTTGAGGGTTAATTGGATCATTAGTATCACCATACTCATCTACATAATCTAATTTGTTGAATGCTTGTCCATGTATCAGTGGTAAACGACACTCTTTGGTGCTTCAACTTCCTAGTTGAGCATGCGATTCACGATTTTCTACGCTTTTGATCCTAGACCGGACAGGGTGGACCGGAGACCGAACAAGGATATTTTCTTAATCGTACACCAACCCTTAGAGCAAATGGTTTGGGTTGGTTTGACCCCTATGGTCCGGGTTAACGGGTCAGTCCATATCTTAAACATCCTTACTTTTGCATATACAAGGGTTATTCAATCACGTATTTTTCACAATATATCCATATGATACCAGTTTTCTCCATATATTTTCACTTGTTTAATTCCTTTTGAAAACAAATCAAATTAAATTTACAATCATAAAAATTAATTTATCAAAAGTTAAATAGGCAATTACTATTTTTATAACCCTTCAAATTTTGGCAGTTACTACCTTATAAAATACAATATGTTTTTATAAATTGTTACCTTATAACAGTTTCTTCTAGGGACATAGCCAGGATCACATAGTTAACAAGGCCGAAATTATTACTCGTTCCCGTGATGAATAAATAATAATTAGTCAATTATTGTTTGTCTACATGTATTTCAAATTTCTATTTTTTATATAATATAAGTCTTCTCTCTTAAAAAGTGCACCTATTTATTTTCACTATATCTCACAAATATACAATATAATTGACGCAAGTTTGGGAGGAATAGATTGTAAGACGGGGAGGAGATGACAATGGAGTGAAAGACGATGAATGAAGACGATGAATACGAAGTATGAAGTGAGAGGCGGGTGAGTGAGTATGAAGTGAGTGGGTGAGTGACGATGTGACGAAGAATAAAGACGAAAAAGACAAGGCGTATGAACGAGATGAAGTGAGCGAGCAGTGAAGTCGATGAATGGAGATGAATGGAGATGAAGTAAGTTTGGGAGGAGTGGATTGTAAGACGGGGAGGAGATGACAATGGAGTGAAAGACGACGAATGAAGACGATGAATACGAAGTATGAAGTGAGAGGCGGGTGAATGAGTATGAAGTGAGTGGGTGAGTGACTGAGTGACGATGTGACGAAGAATGAAGACGAAAAAGACAGGGAGTATGAACGAGATGAAGTGAGTGAGCAGTGACGTCGATGAATGGAGATGAAGGAGATGAAGTGAATGAGAGAGTGGGTGACTGAGTGAATTGGGAGAAAGTGAGATTGGTAATAGGAACTCAGTAAGGACATATTTGGTAATTCGTTAAAAAATGTCGACGACCATTAGTAAAACGTCAATGACAATTGTCAACCCCCATTAAGAAAAATAGCACAAACAATTATTATTTCGATTTTTTTAATATGTGTCAACTAGGCACATGTTAAAAAGTTTAAAAATAAAAATTAACATCAATTTTTTTTTCCTCAAAACGGCGAACTGATAGTATAGAGGAGTATCAATTTTCAATGCACGACATTTTTATATCATTTTAATTTTGAGCTTTTTTGACATATATCCACTGAGTATGTATTTAAACAGGTTATGCTCTTTTGTTTTTTTCCTATGCATTTTACTTTTATATTATTCACTACTTGACATATCTTAAACATAAAACGAGTATATATCTTAGATAAGAATGTGTTCAAACTCATCCCTCTCTAATTCGCTTCTCATTCCAAACTCATACCATAATTTGAATCCGTCTCATCTAAGTAATGTTAATATAAAAATTGTTATAAATGAGAATTTCATAAATTAGTTGATTAAAAAATTGTTTCGCAAGATCAACCTTTTATTTAATGCACCGTTAATTTTGAGACTTAACATTGAGAGATGCTCCATATGATATATGCACATTATGGTAAACCGTTTGTCTCACACTAATCTAAAGCGACACCGTCACTCCCCTGTAAAATGTAAGTTGAAATTTGGGAAGGAACGATACGTAACAGCAACTATTTCAAAACATTGCTTTCGCCACAAATCTAGGAATTACGCAAAACCTAATCAAACCCATCTTGTCCTTCACCTCAGCTGGTCTTGGCATGTTTTGAAACAATATACGGAGTAAATATCTTCTGTCCCTTCTAAGCAATTTACAAAAGGTGGGCGATCATATCTCCAATAATGTTTTGCATGGCGATTACAGTCGGACTAACTGAGAGACAACATAGTATACATTACAGACTATCTATCATCCGAAATGCTGTATATTGTTAATTTGACGTAGACTGATGAATAGCATTAACTCACACAATTTCCATCTTCAATACTTGCTCCGGAGATGAAAACAAAACATCCACACCATAATTTTTCAGCCACCCTTTGGAAAAACAATCAATTAACCTATTTAACCTATCAGCAGTCGACAAAAGTTCACCGTACCTTGATTCCAGATGACTGTGAGTAGGAGAACCCTCACGAAGACACAAACATAGATCTAACCTGATGATGTGCATGGAGTCATCAGCCATCAGAGGGCGCAGGTTCCGTGGGACTTGGAGCTGCCCCGTCAACAGCTCCAGCAGGCGGGAACACTTCAGACTGCAAAGTTGAAGAAATGTTGTTGACATGTAACCATGTCAATTCCCATAAACTATCTCCACCTAATGCACTTCGCTGAGCTAAGACTCCCCTTTTCTTCATCTCTTCTAGTGTGTTCTTTAGTAGTTCTAGCACTACATCATGGAGCTTCTCACTTCTCTTCCCTCTGATCTTTACTTTTGTATACTTTTCCATCCAGCTCAGGACACCCAACCATAGTTTGCAGAATGTCGTTAATTGGGAAAGTTCAGGGAGTAATTGCAAGAATACCTTAGAGAGGAGCTTCATGGAGATTATAAGTGTTCCTTCCATGTTGCGGTAGTCCTTTTGAGAGTGCCCTTGGGCTATTTCGAGCAAATCGTCGAGCATTGTAAATATCACCATATCGAAACACTGCAACCAAAGACTGTGCGCCAGGCGAACCTCATCTATTTCTGTTAAGCATCTCTGTAATGAGGAAAGACCATGGTTTCTGACTTCTTCTCTCTGGTCCAAACATACTTTTCTGAGGGCTTGTACAAGTCTTAGCCACATTTCTCCAATATCTTGAGACATCTTAATGGCGTCCTCCTCCTTTACAGTTTCCTTGGTTTCATGGACCCACTTCACCAAGCAACTAACAGAGCCAGACATAAGGTCTAAAGCACGGATGGATCTGTCAGCTTGCCCGACACGAGACTCAGCAAACTGTCGAGCAGCATCTACACACAGAATGAAATTCGATGGCAACAAGTGAGCTCCCTCGGACATGATAAACACAAGGGCATCAAACCCTGACTCAGAAGCATCTGGATGCCGGGCTGTGACGGATAGAAGTGAAGTAATGGTGCGCCAGCCCATCTGCGACCTGATGTGAGTGGCATTTGCCTTGACCAGGCGGGTGACTTCTTGGGTTATCTGCTCACAATAGGCATCAGCTACTCGAGCATCAAGCTTTAGCACTAGCTGTAGTGATCTGAGAAGCTCATCAGCAAGATTTTCTTTATAAGGGAGTAATCGCTGACAAATCCTTAGAAGACCAAACACAGCCTTCTCCACCAATGCACAGGGCATGACAGTGGACTGCACAATGTTTGCAATATGTTCATAGACACCCTGCCATAGGAGAACAATTCTATCGCGATTGTTCAAAGTAATTGCAATAAGTAACTCAAGGCAAAATACAGCAGTATCTTCATCCTCTGGTGAGCCAGCTCCTTTCTGAGGCCTTCCTGCAGCCCATATGAGAGCTCGTGCAAGTTGAAGTAAGGACTCAGCTTGAAGAAACTTGCTCTCTGTGAAGATACTGTCAATGTGACATTTCTGAATTGTCTGAAGTGTACGCTGATGAGCAGCAAGCTGCTGCTCTGTCGGCTGTGACCTTGGCTCCTCGGTGTCCAAAGATAGAAGCTGGCTAAACCTGCCCATAAGTCCTGAGGACCTCCTAGGAGTACCCATAGATGGCAAATGGGCAGCTGATAATGAGTTTGTGAGGGGTTTTCCATGCCCTGGATCAGCAGAGAGCTCTGAGTCGTCTGCCGCGTCACTGGCAACACGGGCAGGAAGAAGACCAAGTTTGTGCAGCCTCAATATACAATCCAGTATGTTTCTCCAGCCCGTACGGATATAGTCCCCATATCGATTTGCTATTGTAAAAACAGTAACAGTTGCCATCCTTGCCTTGGTATCATCTCCGAATGCCAAAACAGGCTCCTCGACTGAAGAAGGGTTTAAAAGGGTTGTGAACTTGCAAAGAGACACAACCAAATCATCCAGCACATCTTCAAGATGATGGCAGGCTGAAATCTTTGCAACAGCTAAGAAACCATCAATGCAAGTTCGGTAGACTTCTTCGTGCTCAGCATGATCAAATACCACAGAAATAGCAGCAATGGTTGGGCCAGACATAATAGCAAACATATCATGGTCAAGATACGCCCTGGAATCTGCCACAATGTAAGGTGGACTCTTCTTGCATTTGTGCATTAGATCAATCCATCGGCTCGGGTTCATCTCAGCATAACCAGAAACTTGTTCTGGTGTGGTGCGAATCTCATTTTTGCAGATAGAATGATACAATTCTAACAGATATTCTCGTGGGAGATCTTCACCCGCATTTATGCGTCGATTATTGCGGATAAAGTCCTCTTCTGTCATCTTCTTCTTAACTTGTACATTGTGGAGATCAGTGTTGAGCATTATAAGCGAATACGCTAGTATAAAAGCAGCATCTTTATCAGCCAATACATGTGATGATTGTTTGTAATATCTCTCTGCGAATGCCTCCATCACCCTCTGAATCTTTTGTGCTTCTCCAGGCAGTCTAAAAGTCTCCAGAAACAACCTCAAAGCAGTATCTAGAATCATATCCTGAAAATCAAAAGTCTGAGCGAACTCATGAAGAACCTGAACGCAAAATTCATCATGGTTTCCAAGAAAGTCTCCCACAAGATTTTTATCTAGCCCAGCAGTGTATCGGAAAAAGCAAGCCACACTCTGTGGGTCAAGTTTTTCTGGCAACAAGTGAGTCCCTTGAAGGAACTCTAATCCCTTTTTAGGATCACGATTAAAATGATCTGCACCAATCATCAGCCTTCTTTTGATATACTTCCTACGACGTACAAATGGAACCCAGTGATTAGGGTCGGTATAGCTGTCACATTTGACCATCCAAAATGGGGTATATTCCCCAAGGCTCACAGGAGCTTGCTCTAAGCCAAGAGATCCATTACCAATCCTTTCAGCCATCCCCTGAATAACTGCAATCAGCCCATCAAGCGCGAGAATGTGCATTGAAGATAACGGAGAATTTACAGGAAAAGCACTCTTTGACAATAGATTAGCAAGATCTTCAAACACATTGCTGCAAGTTATATCACAGTCTAAGTTAGCGTACATCTCAACCATGAATGTTTTCTGCCTGCAAAAGTCAACAAGGGCCTCCATTGCAACCTCTTGCTGCTGGTAAGAAGCCCCATATCTACTCTGAGCAAGTCTTAAGATCACACAAGAAAAGAAAGCCTCCAACTGTAGCTTGAGTTCTATTCGTAGATGATGATATAAATTAAGTACAATACTACAAACCATAGACAGAATCAGAGGACTTGGCGAGAGACCAAATAGCATCAGATTGCGGAAGAGCTCATCCTGTATCAGATGCAGTAAGCTTGGATGCTTCAGAAAAGAATTCCCGCCCAACTCAATAGCCGAGTTGATGAGACCCAAGGCAAAGAGAGGGGCATCCTCATCATAGGCCGAACCATTTGATCTAGGGCCTATTCCAATGTGATCAACAACATTCAGCAACGAACACAGAAAATTAAAAATCTCAACCATAGAAGGTACACCATAAGGTTCCGTCATCACTTGTAAATCATACGTTGTCGTATCCCTGCCATTACCAGAACCAGTCTCATCCATTCCACCAGCAACCACAGCCACAGGAGCATTGGAGCCAAAGTTAGCAGTAGGCAACTGACCATCATATTCAGAATTACCACTGCCATTGTTGAGCTGATTAGCCGGGAAATTGTACTCACCATCTAGGCCGCCAATCTGCATCAAATTAGAACTGTTCATATGATATATTGCTACTTTTAAGTGCTGTTTAACCCTTCCATTATCTAGCACTTAGTCACCTACATGTCTATGGCATAGTCGGAATCAGTGTATAATAAGGTGTAAAAAATGATTGAACAATATGTTACACCTATCTCAAGCAATTTTAAAATTTCCCAATAAGATCCGAGATTATGAAGTGGTTTCCATAGTTTAGTCATGACTATAAAATTGTTGATCGCTAGGCATCAATAAAACGCATGAGTGTTTTCAAAATTGAATGAGAATGATAAATACCAAACAGAAGTGCACGAAAACGGAAAAGGTAAGATGGACCATACCTCTGATTTCATTGAATAGCCACCATTGACTAAAGTATGTTCAGAGCTCTGAACTTCAGGAAGATGTGAGAAGATACACCTGACAAGTTCACGCATAGTGTGAGCTGCCATTCTTTGCAACAATTCACCTTTCGCCGAAGCTTGATGAACAATCCGAAAACAAGTATTAACAATGGTGCAAACATGCTGATTACTCAAGACAACAGATGCTTTACTTTTCATGCACGCCAAGAGAACTTGAAGAATTTTTGTCAATACAACCTCTTCCGAAGAAGGATCAGTAACCTCAAACCGACAACTTGTGACGGCATCGACAACCAAATGCATTGCATCTTCAATATTTGTGGTGTTCAAATCAAGCACATCGAGTGTTAAAATCTTATACACAGATGATAATGCAACACTAGTAATAGGTGCCCCCGTCTCATCCGATCGAATTACATCCAAAAACGGTTGCAAGTACAAAACAGGATTAATATTGTGCCACTGTTGCTGCCACGTAAAAACTTGCTTCCGCAGTGCCTTCAAGCATTGGATAAGAGAATGCTCTAATTGGTCATCCCCGGACATATATCGACCTCCCCATCTTACATTCCTCCTCATGATTGCCAATACTGCGCCTATTTCCGAGTTAATCATGCATGATAACGCAGCTTTATTAGACGGGGTAACTTCAGTTTCCTCAGGTTCTTCTTCAATTGATTTTATACCAGGTTGCATTTTAAGACGACCCATGCTGACAGCTCGACTTCTGTCTCAAAATTTAGCACTATCTGCAATGCACGACCACAATTAAGTTGTGCAATATATGTATCTGCAAACTATAAACCATGTGTTTCCCTAAAGACGAAATCACGTATACTTTCTGCAGCTCATAACTACTCCCACCTTTTCACTGATAGCCCGCATGACTTTTCAATAAGGACAAAAAAAAGTCAAATACCGGGAGTATTAATTATATTTGGCATTGCTCAAAACGATTCTCCTGTGTCATAATCTCCTATGTCTTTATTTTATCACTTCATCAGGTCTCAATGTGGCAACGCCCCCTACCTATCCGAAATATTTGAAAGCAGCAACAGCAGACAAAAATGGAGGGAGAGAAGACGTCATATATGAACAGGTCATAGAAGAGAGACAGCGGAACATGCTTTCGTCGTTCAATACACAGATTCTCTAATGAGACCGTTGTATGCAGACCACACGTGTTTCAGACTAAAATATCACCTTCATTACCATTATTGAATAAACAGCGACTATTTTACATCCTCCAGTAAGTCATAATTTACTAAATCGTAACAATGCTCACATTCTAGTCGCAAATAATTTCTTGGGAAATTCCACCGTGTGTCTCTGTGGTTTTTGGTTTTCTACGATATACCCCTACATTTTTTATATTTCACAATATACCCCTAAACTTTTTAATTTGTCTATGCTATGACCATATTTAACTTTCAATTAAATTAACTCGTAAAATAAGTCATTAAACCATCAAATTTATAATTTTTATTCTACAACATCAATTTTATGGTAGTGAATGAAGGTGGTGGTGATGTTAATGTTGGATTTTGAGGGTGAATTTAGTCATGTATATTGATTCCTAAGAACTAAGTGAATTGAAAGATTATTGATTGATTTTCAAGCTAAGTGTATCAATATATTTTAAATAAGGATTTAAAAAGATTAATTGTTAATAAGATAGATAAATAAATAAAATAGATTAATAGGTAAATCAAATAGTTAATGGTCAAGTTGGCAAAAGGTTAGAGGAGGGTTTTATTATAATCAAAGTAAAAATGTCGGAGGTACATTATTTAATTTTTTGAAATGTCAGGGGTATATGACAGAATTCCAAAAAAAGTAGGGGCATAACATGAAAAACTGAAAAACATAGGGGCAAACGGTGGAATTTCCCAAATTACTTCTAATAAATCCAACCCTTCCAAAAGTCGGAGTTTGGTGCACGTATTAACCCTAGTAATAGCGCGTACCATCAAACAAGTTATCACAAATAGCTCATTCCACATACGACGGTCTCATTAGAGGACTTTACCATTCAATATAATGCTCAATTATCAAACAAATAGATGCAAAAGTAAATCTCAGTGAAGCCAATTACAATTACGGAATGATCACGCAGTAAAACACAATTACAATTACAATTACAATTACGATTACAATTTATAAGAAGGAAGAGAAAGAGGAAATAAATGGAGTACCAGTAGAGGAGAGTAGAAGTGAAGAAGGTAGATCTGCAAAAAAATAAAAGGAAGAATGAAGAATAATATAAGGAGGGTTTTTTAGAGAGTAAAATAAAATGGTGTGTGAGGACTTTGTGAGAAGAGGGAGTCAACCGCGCTGGTTTTGAGAGAAGGCGACTAAAGTGTCCGATCAAATGAGTCCCATGCTTTCTCTCTCTCTCCTCGACTGACTGGTTTTAGTTAGTGCGATCAAATGCTTCTCCCGTACACCGTAGTTCCAACGGGGATGACTTTTACTCACTCTCTTTAGAGCTGGCAATCGGGTCATTCGGGTCAGGTTCGGGTCGAGTTGGATCATATCGAGTCGGATTATTATCGGGTCCTGACTATCTTTGGGTCGGGCTCGGGTCAGGTCGCGTGTCGCTTTCGGGTTAGGTTGGTCAAGTCAATTCATATTTCGGGTCGGGGTCGGGTCGAGTCATACAAGCAGAATTATCGGGTTAGGTCAGGTTCGGGACAATTTTTTGCTGAATCGGGTCATTATCGGGTCAGTCCATTCCGATAAATTTGTTAAGTTGGGTCGAGTTTGGTTCAAGTTTAGGATTTTTCGAGTCTTTTTGTGTTTGGTCATGCTGACAATTTGTCGAGTCATGTTGGGATTATGTCAATTCTTGTCTAGCATGACTTAATAATCCATTATATATTTTTTAAAATATTTTTTTGTGTTTAAAAGTGATTTTTTCGGTCTTTATTGAGTTGGATAAGGTCAAATAGAGTTACGAGTCGGGTTATTATCGGGTCGGGTTAGCTGTCGGGTCGGGTTGGGTCTGGTCGGGTTAAACAATTATCGGATCGACTACGGGTTACGGGTCATCTTGGGTCGGGTCGGGTTGGGTTCGGGTCCGGGTCGGCTGTAATCGGGTCGGGTACGGTTACGGGTCGTCAT
>JAUEKU010000012.1:2877180-2888600 GCA_032274805.1 Gypsophila paniculata | reverse complement strand
CACATTTGTTCACCTTGTTTTACGCCGTAACGAGTAGATTATCAATACCCCATTTTCAACCAAATTAACCTAACGCGGAAAATTTGGCTAAAACAATAAGTTCAAATTCAAGACAATGTCATATTTCAATGACAATGTTTGTAATAAGAAAAGTAGATAACTTTGTTCATTTTTGTACGTTCATTTATTTCACAAATTAATGCTGGCAAAAAAAAAATTTATTTCAAAAATTAAATTAGCAGTGGACTTGTGCAGCGGTACCATAAAACTAAATCAAGATATATATTCAAAAGCAACCGTCTTTACTATATTGAAAAACCATTGTGATATATGGTGCTATATAGAACTGGAAATCTTCCTTTCAATTTTGTCCTTTTAATTTGTAAGTATTCATGTTATGTACGTGGGAATAAATTCCAGAAAGAACATAGATTTGAAAAGGCCACAGCATTGCTAGTGACTTTTAATTTGAGGGTCGTACATACAAGAAATAAGTTGACTAGACTAAGTTTATCCCTAGTCTGAGCTGAATAAGATCTGAGGACGAGTCTAAACTTCCGACTCAGACTCAGAGTTCTTTATCATCCCAGTCTGAGCAAGAAATAAGTTGATTAGACTGAGTTTATCAAGTTCTTTATGTTAAGCGCATGCGGTATAACAAAGCTAGGCTGCGCGTGCAGTATACGTATGTGAACATAAAGGAATTTTAGCTTATGACTTTACTAACTTATCATCACAATAACTTCATTTTAGTTACTAGATCAAAACATCTTCGATAACACTACTATATATACGAAGTATTTGGCATAACCCTACTAGTTTAGAGGAGAGATTTGTGATATTTGAGACAAGAGTAAGTCTTCTAAAAAATCGTCTTACAATTTCGAATTACAAGACGTACGTATCACATATGTACATATATGATATTTAGATGTAAAACTATAAAGTAGATGGTTGTTAAGATATAATATGAATTAGAAAAAATAGTTTTATACAATTCATATTACTCCGCACATAATTTCTTAAAGCTTTTTGTTTAGACAAAGACATTGATTTAATTCCATTTTTCATTAAAACATCTATTTTGTATCTGCATGTAACGCGTCATAGGTGAATGTTATGAACTTCTATCTCAATTTAGAAGGAAAAAAAATGAGCTGTTATACGCGAATTATGACAAAACTTCTTACTATATTTACCGTAATTATTAAACGTGTTTGGTTGTGCCTTTCTAAGTTTGATTGTGTACTAGTATGCATGAAGATACAATAAGATGTACATGATTCTTTTTTATAAATGCACATCTTATATTTCCTACAAGTTGTTTTACTTCTTTGAGAAAATAGGTCCAAATGATATCCGACAAAATCGATTCAACTTAATTAAAAGTCTAAAATTTTATGGAGTAGCTTTTAGAATTTTAAACCAATGTTAAAAACTTAAATGTAATAAAAAGTTTTGCTAACCGTACAACTTTAATGGACTTAAAATATAATTACAAATTATTACAAAGTTAAGTCGTCTAAATTTTATTTTTAGCAGTAAGAAAAACTTATTTTGAATGAAATAATCGATAAATCTTTAAATCTCGATCCTAATTATCACAGTATCATTTTACTTTAAACGTCCATTACAGGTCATTAATAACATCAATAACATTTATTCTCCTCCATATTATCACAAATCCTCCCACATTTGACAAAAAAATTGAGTTTAATTCGAATCTCATTACCCAAACAAATAAAAACTTCCCACTTCAATTCACGAACAAATCAAATCAAGTTATTCATTTGACAACCCACCTATTTCACATTCATCCCCCTAACAAATTACAAACTCTAATAAAATCCGTCTTTCAATCTCGTAAAACAAACTTTCATCCTTTACTTACCAACAAAATATCTAACATTACCTTCATGTATCAAAAAAAATTACAGTCCAAAATCATAATACGAAATTCCTCCCGACTAACTCCCCCAAAATTAACAACCATGGTAAGATCTCAATGTCTCTTATGAGACCGTTGTACGACGTACAACGATCTTTTGATTGGTTTATACCTCATTAACTACTATTATTAATTTAATTGAGGAGTAAACTAATTAAAAGACCTTTGTAAGCGATACGACGGTTTTACGAGAGACAAACTCTGATAAGATAATTTTCCACAGTTCATTTTCCAAACCAAAATAACCATGGTTAAACCCTTAACCCAACCCTAGTTAACTCTATCTCTATAAATATATACCACCTCTTTCATAAGCCCTAATTTTCTCATACTCTCATTTCTTAAACCCTAATAATAATTCAACCATGGTTACTTCCAAAATTATCCCCTACATTTTCACTCTACTAATCATCACCGTATTATACGGTGGATCCGCTTTTAACATAACCGAAATCCTCGACTCGGACCCGACCCTATCAGACTTCAACTCATACCTAACCCGAACCAAACTAGCCGACGAAATAAACTCCCGTAAAACAATCACCGTCCTCGCCGTCTCAAACTCCGTCATGTCCTCCGTCTACGGCAATTCCACTGCCGCGATTAAGAACGTCCTCTCCCTCCACATCCTCCTCGATTTCTACGACGACATTAAGCTTCACAACCTCAAAGTCGGAACCAACACCACCGCCACAACTCTCTACCAAACCACCGGCGAAGCGCAGGACAAAACTGGCCAGGTGAACATTACTAACAATAAACACGGCGATGTTACGTTCTCCTCCGCTCAGGCCGGGTCCAGGCCCGGCCCGAAGCTTGTGAAGGAGATCAGTCACCTAGCGTTTAACCTCGCCGTGTTGGAGGTCAGCGACCTGATCATCGTCAGGTCGCTGCTGACGTCAGGTCCGCCTGACGTCAACATCACCGCCGCGGCGGAGAGCGGCGGATGCCGTACCTTCGCGGCGATGATCACCTCCACCGGCGTCATAAAGACGTACATGAAACAAGCGAGCAGCGAAGGCGGAATCACCGTCTTCGCTCCAAAAGACGCGGCGTTTACAAAGAAAGACGCGCCTGATCTCTCGAACGTCAGCAACGCCGATTTAGTCTCGCTTTTGCTTTTCCACGCGCTCAACTCCTACGCGCCGATCACTACGCTAAAATCGTCGAAAAGCGGTCTCAAAACACTAGCTCCGCAAGGACACTACGGTCTTTCCGCCACTACAGACGGAGGTGTCGTAACGCTTCACACAGGCGTCGACACCTCCGAAATCATCACCACACTCAAGGACGAGTTTCCGGTAGTCGTTTACGCTATCGACACGATTCTCTTACCTGAGGAGCTCTTCGGAACTCCGGCGGAAGCTCCGGCGCCGGAGGCCGAGCCGCCGACGCCGAAGAGGAGGAGGAAGGCGCATTCGCCGGCGAAGTCTCCGGACGCGTCGCCGCCAGCTCCGCCGGCGGATGAGGGAGGGAGTGACGGTGGTTTTGGCGACGGTCCAACGGCGGCGGATGATGATGATGATGATAAAGACGGTAAAAATGGTGGTGAAGTGAGTCGAAACGTTTCGCTGGTGTTAAGTGTGGTGGTGTTAGCGTTTTCCGCTGTTTTAGTTGTTGTGTAGGGGTATTTTCGTCATTTTACTATGGAGTGTACTTGTTAATTTCTTGATGTTTTTTGGGTTGTTTGTTACGTACTTTGTGTTTGTACGGAGAATTGGTGACTTGGTCACTTGGTGTGGCACAATGTAGTAATGAGTGTATTTGGATTTTGGAGTTACAATGAAAATGTATCGTTGGTTTTGAGTAACATCACGTACAATTCGATATTCAAAATTTTCGAGAAGTATAAATTAGAGAGTACGTATTAGTTTTGTTAATGATATCTAATGGCGAAAATGAAGAGTAGAAAATGAAAGGGTGGAATATGAATTGTAGATTCTAAATTGTGGGGTTTATTCATCAAAAATGTGCGAATTTGTTTCGGCAATAACTAACAATTCAATGGGATGGCTGTCAATGACGCAATAGGCCATGGGGTATGACTTGGATTCAAATTTTATAGACATGACATGAAATCACACGACGGTCCAATTAGATAGCCCTTCAATATTAAATGAAATAAATAATAAAAATGAAAAAAATCAATGATAAAATTGTTTACAATTGAGTGGCATTAGTGTGACGACACAAGGCAAGCAATGAGTACATTATACCAACGATGGTATTACCACCATGGCCACTTTATTGAGTTTTATAACAAAGTTATTGTGCTAAGTTGTAAATTTTAGCATAAAGCTCAATAACTTTGTTCAATAGCTCGATAAATTTGACGTGGTTGTAATACAACCGGTTGTATAATAATATTTGTGCAAGGCAATCACGACATACCTTGTAAAAACATGCATGATACAACACTACACAAAGGCCCAAATATAGCAGGCCCAAGTGAAGTCAGATTTATATATTAGCCACAAGGCCCACAAGACATGACATGAATACACGACTCGCGACACTAGACAACCGATAAATTGACGAATACATTTACAATAGGGTCTAGATTACACACAAAATATATCGCGCGCTTGGATTGAGGTAAAAGTTATTCACACAGACCACCATTAATTTTCACCCTAAATGGCCACCACTCACCATCATTTTCTTAATTTTACTTTTGTATTGACCATCTACCCCTCTCTCATAATGATCACCCTCAAATCCTCAATCCAAACGAATCCTTAAATGCTCCATTTATAGTTTGTTTCCAAACTGACTCATAAACCATCCATTGACTTGATTAGCTAATTGGCCCAATAATCCACTCATTAGCCCATCTAATTAACAATTCATTTCTTTCGACCTTATATTTGTCAAATATCACCAAGAGTCCAAGATATTAACGTTGTTGTTCTAGTACCGTTATTATTCCGTTATTGTAAGCTACACGTATAGCATTTTTATAGTGCTTTTATACCTTGTTCTTCATAGTAGTGCAACACTTCGAAATGGTTATCAAAAACATGTGTTGCATCATTGAAACACCCATGGGGTTAATCCAATCAACATGATGACTCGAGCAGAAAATCTTCTCTACGGATCAATTTTAATCGCCTCAAACAAAATCGAAATCCTTCTGATTATCAGAATAAGAAAAATTCGGAAGGAAAACAATATGCTTCATTCAGTCATTCCCCATCCCTCCCAATATGACGCTAAACCCATATTCTAATGCTCGTCTCGTAAAGGAGCGTAACATTAAATCAAAGGAGTGTCGACATCAGGTCCAATAAAACGATGTGGAGACATTCAAAACCCGTATAGCTGGGATATATAACTGTTTCAATAAAAACACAATTTTCGAACCATGGAATTCCTCTTGACAAGTATAATAAAATCCGTCATCCCAGCATAAAACAGACCCAAAACAAGGGGAATAAATAACACATACACCCTTGACTTTACACGGACTCCCGACAATATTGTAAGTTCGACTCAAACACCAGCTGTTGTCTTCTACGACTCTTACCATGAAATACTAAAGCACAATTGCAGAGCAAATTCTCACTTCAGATCATAGGAAAGTGTCTTTTCTTGAAATAAGAAGACATCAGCCGAGACATTCATGCATCCGATTGTATTCCACGCTAGCCCAATCGCCTTGCCACTCACTCGAGAAGACCTGAATTGACCCAAAATGCAATCATTTGAGAGTAGAGACTAGATCAGCAACACATTGATCAATGATATCCTCCTGTAAAATAAGCGCCAAATGAAGAAAAATCAAGACAAAATCTGAATGTTTTGAGCAAAGTCATCCAAATAGGAAAACACCATCAAGTAAACATTCATCCATTGCATTATACTCTAGGGCGCAACACATGATCAGGCCGGGTTGTACGAGTTAAGAAAGCTAGTGTGGCTGCGTCAGCAAAGACCGAGATCCGCAGACGACAACCGGTCACAAGTCCTAGTAACAAATCGAAATTTAATTACATACATCTACCCATCTTGAGGTGGTAAATCGTGAAAACACAGTACGCATCTAGAAGAAACTAATGATAATATGATATACTCTGTAAATGGTTACAGCCTATATTTACCGAGCTCATATTCACCAACGCCCTGGCCAGAGATTAAAAAAAAAATGCACAAAGCAAATACTACTATGCTGATCAGATAACGAGCTCATATTCACCAACTTCTTTGATGGACATTGGACAAAGATAGCGAATAGAGGAGGCAAAAGAACCAAACTGAAGCTGACAACAGGAGGAAGAACAAGCAAATACTACTATGCTGATCAGATAGCACACCGGAATCAGTAGGAACACCCGCACACCAAATAAAATATAAGAGATGAATTTTTGACACAGTACTTACTTGAATTAGGCAGATGTCAAAGTACTGTACAGCTGTGATAGTGCTGCTTGATTGGCAGGGTCAACGTTCTCATTGATAACAGGTCCAAAATTACCAGCTGAAAACCCAGGCAAACTAGCCAAGGAAGCTAACAAGAACTGCTTTGGGTCTTTAATCTCTTTTAAGGGGTCCTCCTCTCTTTTGCCGGCATTATAGAGACGAACATATGTCGCCGAATAGCCCCCAGCCTCCACAAAATCTGGAACCTCAGTTTCGTCTTCTACCCTATCCTCCTCCGGACGAGTAACAAGGGTTACAATACTATCCAACATTTTACCCCAGAGTCTTGCAGCTGCAGGATTTAATAGGCCAGGGTATTCACAAATGAGTTTTGTTGAAGCAACTGCAGTCAATTTAGTTTCAGTGGCACCGGTGATCTGTTTTAGGTTAGGCATCCAGAACTTTTCCAAGATTGTAAGGAGCATACCAGGCTGGATTCTTTCAAAAGTGTCCACAAGGTTATTCCAACCATGTTTGACTATGAAGAGAGACATGAAAATGATAAGGCACCTGACAAACTTTGGGGTCGGGCTACTTTGGAGACGAGTAAGCAAAGAAACCAAAATGGGCTGTGTGTATCCTGCAATGACTTCCAAGCCAAGGTTCTCAATAACTGTGTTGATCACAAAAAATGCTTGTTCAACTGTCTTGGCAGAAGGAAGAAGGTTGCCGTATATACGAAGGACCTGCTCAAGCTTGCCCCCTTGGTTGAGTTCATTAGGAGCCATCCGAAGGAAAGCCTGAAGTAGACGTACAAGAGCTGGGACGTCAGAAGATTTGGTCCATAAATCAGGAACCAAAAGAAGGTCAAAGAACTGCATGTAGTGAGGTGGCAAAGGAGGTTTGTTCAGCTCGACAAGTTGTGCCAACAGCTGAAAGGCGTATGGGAAGAACTCAGCAACATTATTTGTCAAAATTGTCTGGAGGCTAGGGAAAAGGCTGCTTTCAAAAGCTGGTATGACAGAGGGATCCCTCTCAGAAACCCGCCTAATAAGAACAGCCACAGCCTCGAAGAGATAATGATTAAAAACCGGATTTTTAGGGTTCTTGCACACTTCATTGAGGATAGAAGCCACACTTGACATGCAACCAGCAGCAGCATCAGTTGGCACATCTACGACACCAAAAACTCGCATGATACACTTCATAATATATTGATTCTCTTCAGACTCCGGAAACTTCAGAGCATTGAAAAGATTATTCAACAACGAAGGGAGAACTGGTGCTATATCAGATGCGACATATCTTGCTCTACCGCCTTCATCCTTAACCAGAAGAAGTTTCTCGATGAAGATAGCAGCATAAGAGTGGACCACATTGGATTCACTGCCAAGAAACCTGATTACTTCAGGAATCAATGGCATCACACTAGACTTAGGCAGCTGGTTTCTGAACACTGTTAAAAACTTCAGGGTACCAGCCTTGAGCAGCGGATAGGAATTTACATCCTGAATTTGCAACTCCGGAACAACGACTAATGCAAAGAATGACTGAAGATCAAAATAACCAGTTAATACATTAGGAGCATTAGCTTTGACAGAGTTTAGGGATGTAACCAGATATATAGCAGAGTCCTTATACTTCCAATTTGCAGTGGGGTTTTCAGCACACGAGGCCAACATGGTCTGTACAATGTTGTTCACAAGAGGAGCAACCTTATCTCTATTGTGAGTAGCAATTCCTTTAAGAAGTTCACATGCTGCCCTTCTCCTAGTGTCGATATCACTCCCTTCAAGATCCCGTCTGATGAAATCAATAAAATTCATCTCAAACAGCTCTTCATCGTCTTCCCTCAAAATCACATTTGGAATAACAATGCTTCGACATATCTGCTCAATTGAAGCATCATCAGCAGCTATCTTGTAGTGGTGAGCCATCTCACTAACCTTCTCCAAGAACTTGATTGCCGTTATAGCAAGATGGTCACGTCCTGGAGATGCTGAAACCGTCACAAGGAGATTTCGGTGTGCTCTCTCAAAGTCAACCACATATTTCTCAAAAGCCTCTTCAGTTCTTTGAACATAGAGGGTCAAGATTTCGCATATAGCAGCACGTAGGCTGTCAACAAGAGCCATCTCCCCTCCTTGTTCAAGGGCAGGGAAGACAGACGTGAGATATTTTCCAAAAACATTCATAAACGAGTCCATGTTGTCTTCAAAGATGTCTGGCAACTCCTGAAAGTTAAAGGAATAGAATATCCTACAACACAGTCTCTGTGACTCAACTAGAGGCTTTAAGTTTGCCGCAGAAGCACCAGAACTGACACCAGAATCAATCAACATGGCCGTATGGGAGAACAACTTCAATAGCGGGACAGCGAAATTATCCAAGCAGTACCTCAAGTCAAGTCTCAGATCATTTGTCCCATACCCATGCCGAAACTTCTTAAACAGAGCATTTGCAGTTCCTAGAATCCCGTTAATAGCTGCGTAATTTCCACCTCCATTGAGGGCCTGCTCAAGCTTAACATTCAACGTAGGAAGCAACTCAGTCCACTGCCTGGGGAAATCGTGCTTCCCAATCTCAACCAAAGCCTCACTGAGCTGTGCTTGGACACTGTGTGTTGAATCCAGCATCAGATCAACAATGTGCTCCTTAATCTGCTTCTTCTCGTCATCAGGAATAGGGCTTGGCAAAGGAACATTAGGCTCAAGCCGTCTTGCACTAGGTGCCCACCGAGCTTTTAAATGGTTCTTGAAGTTCACAGCAGCAGCTTGTCGGATCTTATCATCAATGCCAGACGATCGGATAAGAGTGAGGACCGCGAGCCCATAATTAGGTTCGTCTGCCAACTTCATAAGGCTGGCTTCAGCATTGCGACGAGGCTCCGCTTGGGGGGAGAGGGTGTTTAGAAAACAATCGGATAAGAACTTTAGGGTTTCTGGACTGATAGCCATCTGCAACTAAACAGACACAACAGATTTCAGCTATACTTAAATGACAATTTGAATCTTCATTTACCTATATTTTTACACTCTAAGTTTAATACCCCTATCTAACACCCTATATCACTTCAACACTTCACTTCGGGGCCATATCGCGTGTTCGACACCTCAACACTCCATTGTAGACCAATAACATGGATTGTTTTCATAAAATAACCATGTCTCACACTCGACATCGTGTACCTTGTAGATGAGTCCGAGTAGCATAGGAGGCAACACATAAAGAGTCTAAAATAACTAATTAACGTTAAAACTTTTCCACAAATGCATTCAACAATCAAGGCTCCCAAGTCCTAATACGACCAAAGTATTCAACAATCAAGCTTGGTGGATAAAAGCCACAAGTAATAAACACTTTTAGCTGACTGCACTGTGTAATAAACACTTTTAGCTGACTGCACCGTTAAATTAGTTTTTTTTTTTAAAAATGCTCTTATCACAAATCAGCAAAGCAGCGCAGAATAAAAGAATCCTAGAAATATTTTACTCTTCTTCTTCTTCTTCTTCTTCTTATCACGTATCGCTAACATAAAGATGGGGGGACAAATTGATTCCAACCAAAATTCGTGACACTCGAACTCAAATCATCAACGTCATCCATGTTTTCATGCTTCAGTTTCATCTGAGTTATAGCGTCTTTTTCTATTTTTTTTGTTCAGATAATAAACACCAATTCCCAGCAAAATTACTTCTAACAGTTGAAAAAATTAGGGATTTTAGATCAATCAAACAAATTAACTAAAACAATCGGCAATGCAAACCAAAAGTTCACTTATTTCACACTCGAAACAAACTCGTACCTCGGAAAATAAATTAATTAATTAATTAATAGTCCATCTGAATTTCGAAAGTGTGGAAAAAGTCGACAAACATGCTCATCAATCCGTGAAGCAAAGTAAAAACCTAATAAAAGATCGTCTTTCACTTTCAAAGCGTAAGACTGGTAATAATGAAGCTATATTCAATTAATGATAAAAGACAGTCTTATACGAGAGTTAGGGAAATCAAATTCAAAAATCAAGAAAACGAAACGGAAACGATCAATTAGCAACTCAAAACGCTAACGCAATCAATCAAAATCAATCAAATCAAAATCAACCATAATATAAAGTGATAAACCCTAAATCACCCCAAAATAAAAAGAGTTTTATAGTGTGAAGCAAAATAAAGTGAAGAGCGTTGAGAAGAAGAGGACATACATGGGAGACGAGATAGAAAATGACGCGGAGGAGAGAGAATGTGAAGGTGAAATAGAAAGAGAAAGGTAGTGTGTGTGAGTATATATAAAAAAGTGGTGAAGATGGAGCTCAAAACCTAGATTTCAAATATTATGAGGAATCATGAAATTTTGAGAGGAATTAAATATGTACTACAGAGATTATACTTTTGGTTTGTGAACCTTTTTGAGTTGATGGGCTTTTTTGACTTATTGGGCTTTTTGTGAACCTTTGCTTAGATTAAATATTTTTTTTTTTTTTTTTTTGGTAAATGTGGGTGTAAGCCCACACAGCTATACCTAGGGCATTCACAATGGATGAACCCCAAAAGAAAGTTTGCCCATGACAAATCACCATTTTACAAATTTCTCCAACAACAAATCCATACATAACAATAGACAACCTTTTTTTAGGTTCATACTATAGCACCCACTACCCAAACAACCACTTTTTAATTATTATTTCATTTTATCTTGTTTTATCATGTCAATTTAGTAACTTGGTTACAAATATGTAACAATTTGCATATTTTTTAACTCTCAACAATAGGTGAGTTTGTGGACAAACCTAAAAAAAGTAGGATGAACCCCTTTGACAACCCCCTATTGCTAATGCCCTAAGAAACAAAGAACAAAACAAAAACACACCAACAACCTAACACATCAAAACAAACAAAAAAACAATCAAACCAAAAACGAAAAAGATCCCACAAACTAATCCACTAGGGTGGACCATTCGACACCATCGGGGGCCATGAAACACCAGCCAAGTCTTGTTGCATCAGGTAACGGAGTCAAGCAGGTGGATCATCATGGTAAACCACACGCTCGTTTTGATAAATCCCCAAGTTTGCAAGCCAATCAGCACACGAATTAGCTTCTCGTGCAAGAG
>JAUEKU010000012.1:2864907-2877080 GCA_032274805.1 Gypsophila paniculata | reverse complement strand
ATAATAATAATAATAATAATAATAATAATAATAATAATAATAATAATAATAATAATAATAATAATAATATTCCATAATAAAATAATAATAATAAAATAACAATACAAATATGAAATAAAATAATAATATATTTTAAGCGTTTTTCAGTTCCAACTCGAAATGAGACCTAACTTGTAAAAATTAATTTTATACATTAAAAAATTGCTACATAAATTAGTCTGATAATAATTTTATGTGTCGGGTTTTTCGGTAAAACTTGTATTATCCAAATCAAAAATTTACATGGACCGTAACCAGTCATTCGGTCTCCTTGATAAGTTTTAAACAATCAAGTGAGTATATTATATTGAGAATAGTGATGAAAAAATAAAAAATAAATAGAGAGTTTATCTTCTTCTCTATTTGAAATGGAGAGATATCTTCAGAAAATATAAATGGAGAGCTGACTCTCTATTGAGTTGAATTAAAACATAAGTATAGAGTTACTTCAAAACCATTATTTCATTTCCTCTCTCTTGAGGCAACTCTCCATTTTGATGAAGTAGACCATAGTACATACTCTTACATATGATTATAATCTTCACTATTGCTTGCTTTTTTCTTCGAACCTTTTCAGTTTTGTACCCACGTAAAATTAGATAAACTATTTTTAGTAATTGAAGAGCAAGTAGGAAAGCAAAAAAGACTTTCGATTTCCATTACAGGAGTATTAACCTAAAGACTAGGGGTACAGCAAAACGTTATAAAGTCTAATTGCATGGCCAGGTTGCTCTTTCAAATCAAATAGCGTAGCTTGTCAAATCAGTAGTGCTTGTTCACCTAATGTAAACAGTAAATGACGTTTTGACAGCTAACAGTCAATGAAACTCAATTAATTCTGAGTGCTAGGCAACATGTTAAAAAGCCCTGCCTAGCTTATATTCACGTATCCACGTTAATGTTTGTGTGTGGTTAATGTTTGTGTGTGGGTGATGCTTAAATTATAAGGTAATTTCCGTGATATTTCTGAGGTTTGCATTTTTTTCCCAAAATACTTTTTCTTTCTGTGGGAAAAAATTTGAATCAACAATATCTCTTAGCTACAAACTCAGAAAATGACGGAATTTTATTGAACGAACGAATTATCCCTAAATTATACAACTCGATTTCCCATCTGATATACAAAGTATAAGTCATAAGACTACCATTACACCCATTGAAGTAACTCAAGTAATGTATAGTACAAGTATTAATCTTCTGTGTTCAATTGCATAAATTAACTAAAGGCCTTATAACTAAAATTGTCAATTGTGATCGATGTAAATTTGTAAATGAAATATTTGAACTCATCGAAACAAAATAAAGATCTGGAAAGCAAAATCAAATTTGTGCCCTTTGTTAATCCGCCATAGTTGTGGAAAACCCTCCCTAGAAGGCAGCATTTAAAGGTCATTTAAAAGTTAAAGCGATAAAGCATATCATGAAGAACAAAATCTATTACTCAAAAGAAGTAGATAATTTTGTTAACAAATCATACTCTTAATATATTTAAGTGCATTAATTAATTAATCAAAAGAAATGATTTCTGAAGACAAAGAAATAAAAAAAGGATGGATATTCAAGATGGGTCCAGCTTTGAATGGACTACCATACTTCAAGATATAGGACATTGTTGACACCCATTATATCAATTCCATAAATTATACTACTCCGTATACGCCTTTTTTTTATTAAGAACCCTAAATGTTGAAAGTGCCCCAAAAGCAAAGGAGTCTTCAAATTTCCCAAATTCATAATCTTTTCATTGGGAACAATAGTAATTGTAACCCCACTCTCTTGGTAACTGATAGGCACTGCTCTCGAACTTTAATTACTCATCACTCAGGAACATGCTAGTTTTAACTTTTAATTAAGCCTTTCTAGGGCCTATCATCAATATTAATTTTCTGAAGTATACTAATTAATGGCTTTTAATGCAGATGTCAAATAACTCAACTCTTCGAAAGTCCTGTAATCCTTGCCATCTTTGTCGAAAATCCGTCTACATCGAAATTGCATATACTAATCAACCAATACTGAATGTAGACATGAGACGATGTGATCTTATCCGACTCGAATCTTGAGTGAACTAAAAGGTTCAACCAAAATCTTAACAAATAAAGTGTGGACCAACATAAAAATACTTAACGACACTAACCAATGTTACTTACTTAGACTAAAGTACAGAAAATAAATCAATGTTCAAACTACAGCTGGAGTCCCAACGACTCCACCTTGAAGAAAAGACCACTCTTTATTATGAGACCTCTTTATATCACTATATAATAGTACTGTGGACTGACTCATCATGATCTTCTGAGAGTTGGGGACATTTTTACACTGACCAATTTCAGCAGTACTTGCTGTAATACAGAGAGCAGATGGCCTCACAAAAACACAGCAGCATTTGCAGTAAAAACAAAGGGTAGCATTGCAATGGTTAAAAACAGTAACTCGTGAAGGTAGATGACACTAAAAGATAGGAAAGCTTACTATTCAACCCAACTAGTACACACAACTGTACAAGTACAATAACTCTGAGAAAAAACTGTTGATGAACCACATTAAATACCCTTAAAACTTAGCACAAACAAATCTTCCTAAGAGATCCTGAAAATCAAGCTACTCACAATTCATTGATCTGAGAGAGAGAGACGGCTAAATTGACTATAAGACGTAGGACACACGCTAAATGCTAAGGAGATCCGGGGGTGGTGAGGTTGATGGTGTTGGGGTTTCCCGGGTGGCTTTCGACGGAGAGCTTATGACATCAGTATTTTGTTGGGGTGAGTCAAAAGGAGAAGAGTCACCTTGCTTGGCATTGGGTGGTTTAGGGATCTCTAAGAGTATTTGAACCACTTCCCTCATTGTTGGTCGCTCGATGGCTTGTTCCTCAACACAAAGCATGGCAACATAGAACATGTGGGTAACCTCATGGATAGGCACTGAGGAGAGTCTTGGATCTAGGACTTTAAGGACCCTTTCCTTGTTTCCGTCAGTTAATTTTCTTACCCACTGGACAATATCGACCCCATCACCGAATTCTCCAACTGGTTTCCTTCCAGTTATGAGTTCCAAGAGCACCACGCCGAAGCTGTATACATCGCTTTTCTCATCAACTTTCAGGGTGTAGGCATACTCTGCATGAAATTAGCAAATCGGATGTAATTAGGCACAAGAACAAGCCAACATAAACCCCACATAACACACAAGGTCTTCTAATTAAGACTCTTGTTTGTTTGGAAATTAATGAATATGGATGATTATGTTTGTACAATTGTACAAATTAACAACTAACAAGTACACAATGCAACTTCCAAATCTTCCACAATGGAATTCGTTATACATTCATTTCAAGTGGAGTTGATCATTATTAGTAGGACTTTATAAGAAACATGACTGTCCAAAGCATAAGCAAGCAACCAGATGATATGAACAACCATGATTATTAGTGGGGAGCATATCACAAATCACTGTCCTATACCAGTAGCAAGATAATAATGCGGACTAATGCAACAACCCGATACCCGTATTGGCTGTATATTTTCTTAGGATAAGTCGCACCACAAGTTCAGAATAACTTGCAAGAAAATTATCAGTTGGAATCATTATACCTGGGGCAATGTATCCATAGGAACCAGCAATGGCAGACATGCATTCAGAAGTGCCTGAATCTTGTAAGAATTTGGCAAGTCCGAAATCAGCAACGTGGGCCTCGAAGCCTGAATCCAAAAGTATGTTGTTCGACTTAACATCGCGATGAACAATCAACAGGGAACAATCATGGTGGAGGTAGCAAAGCCCCTTGGCAGCCTCGACTGCAATGTTATATCTGGTATCCCACACCAAATGACCTTCTTTCTTGCCATGAATCACCTCCCCTAAGCTCCCATTAGGCATGTATTCATACACCAAAAGATTGGTCTCGTGATTTGAGCAAAAGCCTAACAGCCTAACAATGTGCCTATGTCTAATCTTACCTAGAGTTTGAATCTCAGCATTAAACCCGTGATCATGAGACGACCCTCGACTCATTGCAGGCAACCTCTTAACAGCCACAATATCACCATTGGGCATCACTCCCTTGTAAACAATCCCAGCCCCACCTTTTCCAATGATGTTATCCTCTTTCAAGCAATCTAAAACATCATCCACACTAAAGTCTAAACGCTGGAAAGCGGTCAACTTCCAGGCCCGAGAGTCACTAGCCTTCTTCAAGGAGCGAGCCTTGATAATGGCCGCCATTGCAAACGCAATGGAGCACACCAAAAGCCCAATGACCAAGAGCAGCTTCATTGAAGCAGAGAGGCCTTTAACATGGGCAGGGTGAGGACCATCTACTAACCCATTTTTACACGGACCCAAATACGGTCCACAGAGATCCGGATTACCCACGAAGGAGGTGTAATTGAAGTAGCTAAACTGCCCGGTCCCAGGGACTAATCCTTTGAAATTATTGTAAGAAAAATCAACAGATGTTAAACTCTGCATACTAGATATTGATACTGGAATATTACCACTCAAATGTTCCTTGAAATGTTCAAGTAATTCAATATCCTCATACCTGTCATTTCTTTAGGTATATCTCCAAACAACTGATTACGACTAAGATCAACATAAGTTAGCGACTTACACTTACTAATTTCAGCTGGAATACTCCCACTAAACTTATTGCTGCTAAAATCAATCTTTGATAGCTGCTGTAACTTCCCAATCTCACCGGGAATCGGCCCACTAAACCTATTCCCATCCAACATCAACTTTTGAACACCAGAAAAGTTCCCAATGGATTTTGGAATCGGTCCAGAAAGCTGGTTATTGGACAGAGAAATCTGACCCAAGTTAACAGCCACAGACTTATCTGTCTCCGGAAACCCACCCGTGAGCAGATTATCTTGTAACTCCTGGGTCAGTTTCGGTAACCCAAATAACCCTTTTGGAATCGACCCATTTAAGAAATTCTCCCCCATTCTAATCCTCCCTAGTGACTCACACCTCCCTAAAGACTCCGGAATTGGTCCAAGTAAAAAGTTACCCAATGCAATTAGGGTTTGTAACTTATTACCATTGCAAAGGTTCTCGGGTAAGTGGCCAGTAAGTTTGTTAGAGGAAAGATCTAGAAACTGTAAGTTTCCATTGGTACCCAACTGCTGTGGTACACTTCCAGTGAAGTTGTTCTCCCAAAGCTGGAGCACTTGGAGAGACGGTAACAACTCTCCAATAAACTCGGGTATCGCTCCATGTAACTTGTTTCTAAACAGGTTTAGAAGAGTTAGGTTACTGAGTCTGGAAAAAGAGTCAGGGATCTCGCCCGAAAGTACATTGTTGGATAAGTCCAGTGACTTTAAGTTCTTCAAGTACCCCAACTCCGATGGTATACTTCCAGACAGTGTGTTCACCTATTCACACATAATAACAATCATTACTTTCATATAATAACCATAATGAGATAACAAATACTTTTGTAAAACCGCTTCAAAGAAATGTCAATTTGAAAGTTGAAACCCTCACTTTTTTTAATTAATTATAACCTTCAAAGAAGGCTTCTTTGCTTTACAAAAGTTATTGAGCTCGATTACAAAGTTATTGTAAGTAATAGAAATTAACAACTTAGTAAATAAATTCAATAACTGTACGAAAATGCAAAAACAGCTTGAACTGGTTTCGAGTTGTAAAATCCATTAATTTGTACAGCTAAATATTACTCGTAAATTGGTTTCATAATAATTAGTCATAAATGAACTAAACACGAAATTAGTTGCTAAAAATGTTGTAAATATAGCTACCAAATGAACTAAACGCGAAAAACATAATAGGGCCACCACATAATAATTACGGAATATGAATTTACAAAAGTGAGACGGTCTTATATAAGAGTTAGGGTTATAACCAAGCACGAACCTGAAGAAACAATGTGTCGAGATTACGAAGCTTGCCCAACTCCGGCGGGATCTCACCGGAGAGACCACAGTTAGCTCCGTCAAACCTCACCAGATTCGTCAAGTTCCCGATCTCCAGCGGTATCCCACCGGAGTAAACATTATAATACCCAACATACAACTCCCTCAAACTCACAATATCCCCGAGTTCTCGCGGTATTTTACCGGTAAGCTCATTACCGGATACCGCGAGATACTCGAGTTTCCTCCAACCACCGTACTCCCTCGGGATCTCGCCGGAGAAGTAGTTCCCGCCCAAATGAAGGTGCCGGAGCTCCGGCATCTTCGCCACCGCCAACGGCAGAGGTCCGGTCAAGTTGTTATACAGGTCCAACACCTGCACCCTCTTCAACGCGCTGAGCTCCGCCGGGAACGTCTCGTTGAAGACATTGTTCGAGAGGTTAACGTATCGGACCCCGGCAACCAGCGACAAACTCGCCGGAATCTGACCGGAGAACGAGTTAGACGCCACTGTGAGATTCACTAGGTTTTTCAAGAACCCGATGTCGGGTGAGAGTGTACCCGTTAGGTTACACCCGGAAATGTCAAGACCAACAACAGCGCGCCTCGAGCACGTGACTCCTGTCCAGCCACAGTGGTCTGTGGCTGGGTCCCACGTCTCGAGAGCGCGCTGTGGGTCTGCTGTTATTAATGACTTTATACCAAGCAGTGCTTTGTACTCAGGCAACACTCTTGTGGTTTTAGTTGTTGTGGTTGCATTGTTGTAGTTGAAGCGAAGGAAAAAGAGTAATAATAATAATGGAAAAATGAGACGCATTTTTTTTTTTTGGATAGAGAGAGAAAGTAGGAGTGGAGTGGGTGAGAGTGTGAGACTAGTGTGAGACCGTGAGACGAGTTTTGGTGTTATTTTATTGGAGAGTTGTTTGTCGTTACGTGGTTAGTGAAGTACGGAGTGCTACGACTACCAAATCTCTCTAACAAATTGGGGGAACATGTATCATTTGCTTTCTTTCTTCTCTTGCTACCTAAAACTCACTTACATTCATTTTGTGTGTGTGCGTATGTGTGTTGTGTTATGTGTGTCGTGTGTTTGGACTTGGTTTGGGCTTGTTTCTACTTTCCTATGTCTAGGTTGTTACAAGAGGTGTTTTGAATACTATTTCTTGCTTCTTTGGTGACGTGGTTCTGAGACACGTCCATATGGAGTGTGATGAAGTTCGACTCGGATATTTTTGGGTCATATGTGAGTATATGGGAACATGTATCCTTTGTTTATTCTCGTCTGACCTAAAACCTTCTTTCATTTTGTGTTTTTTTTTTTTTTTGCAATGTTCATTTTGTGTTTTTTTGTTGTGTGTGGTGTGTGTTTCTTCTTTCATGTGTCTAGGTTGTTGCAAGTCATTTGGAGGTGTTTTGATGACCATTCCTTGCTTCTTTTGGGAGTTTAGGAAGGATTTTTGAATGTTTGATTGATTTCTTGTTTAGATTGTGTTTGTAGATAAGTGTAATTTGGATATTTTTTTGGTGTTGTTACGTTGCGGTATTTTGCTATTTGAGCGCTAATTATTAAAACATATGATAGTGTTTGTCCCAGTTTTTATGCGTATTCTTTCATCTTTATTTTTGCATAGATAATACTACAATGAGTCTTGCTTTCCAAGACTTTTCCATATTTCCATTAGTAAATAATATTCCTAAAATAATTTACATGAAATCTTATGACTTGCTATAAACTGTGATTTGCTATATCCGGGCACTATCCACGATATATCTGGTCAATAATGATGTTTTTAGGTTTATTTTGGTTAGATTAGAGACGTTTTTATCCTTTTGGTCACATTTAGATTTGAGATATGATGAGAAGGACCTGGGTATTGCATGTGGTGGTGGTCTATTTCGAGATGAGTCTGGAAACTTTATTTAAGCATACTATTTCTCTTGTGGCATTTGCTCTTTGATGAGAGCCGAGATCTTAGCTCTCCTATCCGCCTTGGAATTAGCTCGTACTCGAGGATTTAAGAAACTTATTGTGCACATGGATAACAAATCTTGTGTCGATTTGGTTCAACAAGATCAACTCACAAGCTTCGCTCTACGTCCATCGGTTTTTCAGTGTCAGACCTTGATTGCTCTACGAGACTTGAATGTTAAACTTGAACACGTTTATCGTGAAGCTAATAAGCTAAGGCAAGTGACTGGCTTGCAAATCAAGGAGCATCGGAAGATCCTAGTCACGTTTATCTGGACTCCCCCCATTGAAGCTACGCACCATTTTACGAGAAGATGTTACGGGTGTGGCGACGCCACATGTAGTTACTAACTAGTTGCTACCATCTCTTGTACCAAAAAAATAAGATATGATGAGAAGGGGTGATTTGAAATTCAAGTCGTATATTTTTAGGTCGGATGTGAACATAGATCATACTACTGACTTGATCATATTGGCAAAAGGTAGTGAGCCAAATTGAATCCCTCATTCTCATCAATGACTTACTTGACCGAAATGACCTGACGTGAAATACCTTATACGTGGAATTCACTTGGTATTATCACCCAGACTGACATGATCCCGAATCAACCCAAATCCTAATGCATGCGAAATGATCCGACTAGAACTAACTCGACCCATATATTAGTCAATATCTTATGTGATATGTATCTTCCGTGTATCTTCCTAGTTTAGCATGTATATCTTTTAGTTATATGTTCATATTGTATTTAGGCTGAAATATAGCTAACAATATAAGGTAAATCATCTATATATATGCAACGATATTCAACACCCTGATTAAGGGATTGAACACTTTCATGGTATCAGATGATGGCCCATGTGGCCACTGATGATGGCCAGCAACCGCAGCCAACGGATTTGGCACAAGTTTTCGCTGCACTTCAAATGCAGCCTCATAATCAAGGTCCGTTTTACATGGACACTGGCGCTTCGTCACATTTGAGTGCGGATGTAGATATGTTTCATTTCCCCCTCAATTCTAGCACGATTGATTCAATTTATGTCGGTAATGGTGCCCGTATTCCAGTTCATGGGTCCGACAATTCTTCCCTAGCAACCCCGAATAGGACTCTCCACCTTCACAATGTTTTGTATACTCCCAAAATTATTAAAAACCTTATTTCAGTTCGACAATTTACCAAAGACAATAACGTTTCCGTCGAATTTGACCCGTGTGGTTTTTCTGTGAAGGATTTAGCGAATGGGAATTTGATTCTGAGGAGCAATAGTGACGGTGACCTATACCTTGTGTCAACTGCGTCGTCTACCCCGAAGTCCTCCGAGTCCAGCCCTCATCTTCTCGCATTTTCCACCGATGTCTCGCATTCCCGTCTTGGTCACCTGGTTGCCAATATTTTAAGTTTTCATAAGTCTAAGTCTAGCATTGATTGTAATAGCATATCGAACTCGTCTCATTTGTGTCATTCTTCTCAAATAAGTAAACATCGACGTTTGCCTTTTCACGATTCGCATTCTACTACGCTAGCTCCTTTTGATATCATTCATAGCGACTTGTGGACGTCACCCATTAAAAGCAAAGCCGGATATAAATACTATTTAATTTTACTCGATAATTTTACTCAGTTTATATGGGTGTACCCGTTAAAATTCAAATATGAAACCTTTACCAAAATCCTCAATTTTCGGAATTATGTCACTACACAATTTCACCGCTCCATTAAAGCTTTTCAATGTGACTTAGGCCGTGAATTTGATAATAATGAATTTTGCAATTTTGCAAATCAAAGTGGCCTCATGTTTCGGTTCTCCTGTCCACAAACGTCCTCCCAAAACGGCAAGGCCGAACGTATGCTCCGTCGTATAAATGAAATAATTCTTGCTCCACCACTCTTCTACACCACCAGAATTTTGGGTTGATGCCTTGCACACGGCTGTTCATTTACATAATATTTTACCCATAAAACTCCTCAACTTCCGCTCTCTTTCATAAAAATCCGTCTTACTCCCATCTTCGTGTCTTTGGGTATGCGTGTTACCCAAACTTGTCCTCCAAGCATTCCCACAAACTTGCACCCCGTTCCACTAAATGTGTCTTTATAGGCTACCCACAAGAGTTCCGTGGTTACAAATGTTATGATTTGGCTAGTGGTAAACTTCTCATCTCGCGTCATGTCACCTTCGATGAATCCGTCTTCCCATTTGCTACGTCGTCATCCGCTAACCCCTACTCATCCCTTGACCCAACCACCACCTCCCTTCCCCCTGCCATCATAGACGCCCTAACCCAGCCACCCACTACCCCAACCCAGCCACCCATTACCCCTACCACCCCTGTTTCACCCACACCAGGCTCCCCTGCCTCCACGCCTGCCTCCCCTGTCACACATGTTAGCTTTCCTTCCTCCCCAGCCACTGCCACCTCACCCCCTAGCCCCCCACCTCCACCACCACCCCCACCTACCCGTGAGCACACAATAAATACCCGCGCCATGCACGGAATATTCAAACCTCGCGCCCCCATCGACCTTGTTGCCACGACGTCCCTTGCCATCTCCCCACTTCCCAAATCCCCTAAACTCGCACTCCAGGACCCTAATTGGCATGCCGCCATGACCGATTAGTATCGTGCTTTTATTGATAATAAAACGTGGGAATTGGTCATGCGTCCTAACAATGCTCCTGTCATACGATGTCTATGGTTATTCCGACATAAGTACAGGTCTGATGGGACTTTACAGCGCTACAAGGCTCGCCTTGTGGTCAATAGCAAATGTCAGCAAGTCGGCATTGACTGTGATGAGACATTCAGTCCGGTGGTCAAGCCTACCACGATTCGGACCGTGCTTAGCTTCGCTACTTCCCGTTCTTGGCCTATTCTTCAATTGGACATCAAGAACGCTTTCTTACATGGCGATCTTGTTGAAACGGTATTTATGCATCAACCGCCTGGTTTTGTTAACCCCTCTGCTCCAGATCATGTATGTCGCCTTCTTAAGTCCTTATATGGTTTAAAGCAAGCTCCACGGGCTTAGTATCATCGATTTGCGACCTTTATTCAATCACGGGGTTTCCGAAGTAGTGTGTGTGATCAATCTTTGTTCATTTACTGGGATGGTACTAACATGGCTTACCTTCTACTCTATGTCGATGATATAATTTTAACGGCCTCCACTGATTCACTTCTTCGACAAATTATTCAGGCTTTATCTACTGAATTTGCCATGTCTGATCTTGGGAGGCTCAATCATTTTCTCGGGATTAAAGTACATCGCAACAATTCGGGCTTATTCTTATCGCATACACAATATGCCCGTGACATTCTCAAACGAGCCAATATGGGCTCCTGTAATCCCGTAAGTACACCGGTTGAACCTGGTGCAAAACTCACTTCCACGGCAGGTCCTCTAATTGCGGATTCAACTTTGTATCGAAGCCTAGCAGGTGCCCTTCAATATCTAACAATAACTAGGCCCGATATCACCAACGCCGTGCAACATGTATGTTTGTTTATGCATGCCCCTCGTGAGCCTCATTTCCAGTTCCTTAAGCGAATATTGCGGTATATTAAAGCCACTATTGACCAAGGTTTAACAATTTCCAAATCCGCATCTCATAACCTTACTGCCTATTCTGATGCTGATTGGGCGGGTAGTCCTGACTCACGTCGATCAACTTCCGGCTATTGTGTTTTTCTCGGCGATAATTTAGTATCTTGGTCTTCAAAACGCCAACCTACTCTCTCCAAATCTAGTGCGGAAGCTGAATATAGGGGTGTTGCAAATGCCGTCGCCGAGACGAGCTAGCTACGCAATCTTTTATTAGAACTTCATGTTCCACTTACTCGTGCCAGTCTTATTTATTGTGACAATGTTTCCGCGGTTTATTTATCAGCCAATCCCGTTCAACATCAGCGAACTAAGCATATCGAGATTGACATTCACTTTGTTCGCGAAAAGGTCCGTGTGGGTTTAGTCATCAAGGTTTTGCACGTTCCCGCCGAATACCAATACGCGGATATTTTTACGAAGGGCCTTCCCAAGCATTTGTTTACTCGCTTTCGTTCCAGTCTTAGCGTTTGCTCCGCTCCCGCTCCGACTGCGGGGGTGTATTAGTCAATATCTTGTGTGATATATATGTATCTTCCGTGTATCTTCCTAGTTTAGCATGTATATCTTTTAGTTATATGTTCATATTGTATTTAGGCTAAAATATAGCTAACAATATAAGGTAAATCATCTATATATATGCAACGATATTCAACACCCTGATTAAGGGATTGAACA
>JAUEKU010000012.1:2832864-2848020 GCA_032274805.1 Gypsophila paniculata | reverse complement strand
TCTTATGTATTATTTCAGCGCTAATATTACAAATATTATTTTATTCATTATATCTTTGTAATAATATTTCATATATTCTGCAAATACATATTATTTACGAATTAGGTTTCGGGTTGAGTTTTGATAGTAAATGTACAGTTGGAAACGGGTACGGGTCGATCGGATCACGGGACATAATTAATAATTTATAGGCGTTACGACCCGAAAACATTGATTAGATAAAGTTTTTTATATAGTTGCCTTATATATAGACGATATTATTTGATATGCAATACAAGTGGTAATTAAGCTATAAAATTTATTTTCGTGTAATTTTTATTTAAAATTAACTTTTAGATATTTTTTTTACATGCCCGTGCAACTTTGCACGGGTATATATTAAACTAGTTTTTGTATAAATAACCAATAATGTCGAACAATTTCATTCGAAAATTTGTGATAATATAAGTGATATAGTAGTATAATTTGATGAGATTAATAGATTAATAATTTACTCAAAAACATTTAATTACATACATTGATCATTTAATTGATAGGTATTAGGTCACATACCCGAAAACATAAACATTAATTACATGGGATATGTATATAACTACATATACATTGATACGTCACATACCCTAAAACCTTGATTGCATGAATTATGTATTGTTTGTGTGGTGTACCACACTCGTCTATAAGTGTGACTGTGTGAGGATTTGAAATTAAGATCTATTGTCCATAATATCTCTTCCTCCTATTCATTCGTGTACGAGTTATCTGACATTAATTACGGAACAATTGCGTTTTAATTACATAGTTACGATGAATATGGAACACAAAGTAGATTTATAGAGTTTCAACTCAAATAGTTATGTTTAAAGTGTCACTTGAATTTGACTATTAATTCTTATTTCAGAAAATGTTATTAATAGCAAAAACATCAAAATTTAACCGTATAAAGTCAATAACAAACTCATCAATATATTCTTCGATACGACAAAATAACGTATGACCACCCCAATAATATAAGTCATAAATGAATACTTCTTAACACGACAAAAGCAACAACATGACAAAAACGACTCGTAAAAGCAACATAAATAAGACAATCGGTACAATAAGTTGAGAGAATTGAAATCGAGTCGAGATATCCCAAGATATCAGTGTCAATAGACAACCTTATTGACTCGTTTGTTGGTTTTGTTTTTGGTGCTTATTTTAGCTTTTTTCTTTTTACGCATTTAGTTTGTTTGTTGAACTCTTTGATACTTTGGCTCGGTTCTTTTGGACTTAATTTCAGTTCAGTTCAGTTCAGCTCAGCTCAGTTCAGTTCAGTTCAGCACCATTCAGTTCAGTTCAGTTCAGTTCAGTTCAGTTCAGTTCAGTTCAGTTATCAACTTATTTTTCATAATCTTATATTACTAAATATTAATATTATTTATTAATATATTATTATTTATACTATTTATTATTATTATTATTATTATCATTATCATTATTAATAGGGGATTTCTAAAGTCACATTAATAAGCTAACACAAAAGAAATAATAATAATAATAATAATAATAATAATAATAATAATAATAATAATAATAATAATAATAATAATAATAATAATAACTATAGAAAAATATATAATTAGTTCACTTCAGCTCCATTCAGTTCAGTTCAGCATCATTCAGTTCAGTTCAGCTCAGTTCAGTTCAGTTCCGTTCCATTCAGTCCTAAAGAACAGAGCCTTTGCGTCTTTGGCGCTACTTTTTAGTAACTTTTTGGCCTTGAGCCTAATTAATTTATCAATAAATAAAAAACTCTCTTTGTAAGGACCAAAATCATTCAATGTTCTTTTTTTTTTTTTTTTTTTACAAACCGTTCTCTATTTTTTTTTATGAGATATAATAAAGATCGGATTGAATCTCATACGACAATCTTGTGCAACATGCACTGATTTTATAATAGCTTTTGAACTTCATTTAATTTGATGATTAATAAGATGTAATGATAATGATATGATATTACGAGGTCATTGTACACCGTATAATGATCCAGCCACGCTATAATTTAACAAATACTTTACCCAGCATTAATTGGGTCAATTGAAATTTTGGCTTTAGTTGAATGGTAAATGAACAGTGTCTAGAAACCGAGTTGAAGAACTTTTACCACATCCTTATCGTTTCCACATATTCACCATATCATTAATCAACCAGTAAACAAATTCAGCCAACAATCATTCATTCAAGGAAAACGTGACCTGGTAATTTCGAATTATTTTACAATTAGGTCTCGAAGAAACAGACTCGGGATCACAAATCTTTTAATTTTCCGATGATTAATGAATCAGATGAAAAGGGCCAGTATTATGTCAGCATGCCACTTCATTCTCGAGTTGTCTGCGGAATGGAACCAACTTGAGCATGATCCAAAGTACCATGTCTAACCCGACCACAAACCGCTGACCTGAAATAACCCGATCCGGCACCAGAACCCTACCGCCCTGATTCACCTGTTCAGCAGGTAGGTGCAATCATGCTGAAGCTGTAGCCGCCAATAGACCATTGTGACGAAGAAGTGGTTCCGGAGAAGGCTCACGGCCACGGAACTCCACAAAAACCTACCATCATAGCATAAGTAGACTGTAGTTATGCCAATGACAATGAAGGATATAAATAGATGAAGAAATTCAATATTCTCGGAGTTGCATGGTTGCGTGTTCAATTTGGTTTGGTTTGGTTTGGCGAGTGGGTAGAATTCATTGAAATCCTGACAAGTGACAACCATATTTGGTAGTTCATACACGAAAATTCTATGAACAGTGACAACCATATTTGGAAAAGAATTTTGATTCTGTAAGCTCTATTCGGTTTTAAGGATCAGTCAATCAGACAATGAACTGTTTCTAGGTGTTCAACTTACCTCTAATGGAGCTTTGCCGCCACCAAGAGAAAGAACTGTTTCTCGGAACCTGTGCCCTGTTTCTATGACAGCCTGACAAAAGAAATGAACTACAGATCGTTATAAAGCTCCCGCCAGATTCTCAACCCCAACCCACCACTGGGAAACGCCGGTTAACGTTGGCCAAAATCCACCTTCTCTACAACAACCACGCTCCACCACCACACCCACAATCTACTGAAGGGTTTAGGGTAAGATTTATGGACATTTCTACACAACAGTAAGAATATCAACCTTAATACCTTTTTGGCCATGGTGTCGGTTTTTCCTTTGAATTTGAAAGGGGTTTCACAAGGGTGGACATGTTGGTGCAGGTGGGCTACCATTCATGGGGGAGGGCAGAGTATGGCCGACGCGTGAATGGCAAGAGGCTGATGAGGGGCTACTCGGGCTAGTGGTTTCTGGTCAGAGAGGAGAGGGGGATGGAGAAGGGAGAACAAAGAAAACAGAATACAGTCATGCAAAAGCACAAAAAAGATACGCGCTTTTTTTACATTACCTTGTCGTTATCTAGTCCAACATCCTCAAATGCTGAGAAGGCATCAGCAGACAGCACTTCAGCCCACTGTAATACATGATTACCATTAGAAGACCATGATCAGAATTTATAGGCTATACAAGAAATTAGATAATCCTCCCAGCTAAATCAGGAGAGACTGATTGTCTACTTAACCGCATGAAGATGAAAAGAACGAGAATCCCCATTGATAAACACTCTCTCCATTCATTCATTTTTGTACACTATTCATCTATCTAAAGAATTTTCGGAATTCCTTTGTAATATCAAATACAATCAAATTTTTATTTTATGGAAGTATGGAGCTATAGATAAAAACGTTACAATTTGTGCCTCGATAAGTATGCAAAAGAGAAATGTAGCGAAATGAAATTAATGGAGGGAGTATTAATAATAATCTTTAGGTTTGAACATTCACTTTCTGTTCTACTCTTACATAAACTTGGATCCTTCTCTGTAGGTAAGATTATTATGAAAGCATAATAACTTGAGCATCTAAGTGAAAAGGATAGAATGGAGGCAATGCTCTAGCGTAAAGCAACGTGCAATAACAGGGAGGCATCCCCTAATCATCTTATTACTTTCTCATTTTCAAATGACTTGGTCTTCGTCTTACCTTGCCAAACAAAAGAGCTATCCTAGTACAATATGTCAATTATATGCATTAGAAAGGACAGACACCAAATACCTTGTAACTGTAGTATCCAGCTGCATATCCTCCTGCACACAAATTTATAATATGAATAAAGTACGATATAAATGACTCAAGCACTGCCATGTTCCCAAACGCATACAAACTGAAGTTTTATAGGCATCACAGACGAACCTGCAAATACATGGCTGAAACTACAAAGAAAGCGGTCCTCTGGCAGTGGAGGTAGGACTTGAGTACGGCTACAGACACGTTGATCAACATCATAAATGGATTCTGAACCTCCTGGAAAATACCGTGAATGCAACTCCAAATCCAAAGTAGCAAATCTTAGCTGTAGAGAAAAGGAAGTCACCTTATAGAAAACCGATATTTTATTCCATCAAACTAGTGAAAACTAATCATACTTAAGAACTGGCACAAAAAAACTTTTAATACAACAGAAAGATAGCTCTTACCTGTCTAAGGAACAACGAACCAGCACGGAAAGTCTTGGCTGCAAGGAGTTTCTTGTAAATGTCGTCTGGAAGAATCTCACCACTTTCATAGTGCTTTGCAATGCCCATTAAGGTGTTTCTGCAGCAACGCACAATAACAACAAAAAATTTAAAAAGGGAAAAAAACTGATGACCGGCAATCTGGCATAGATATAAATAGTAAATTATGTGATATAACAAAGGATAAACTTCACCTGTGGTAACACCAGTTCTCCATAAATTGGGAAGGGAGTTCAACAGCATCCCACTCGATACCACGAAGACCAGCCACAAGACTCTCATCCTGCCTGAAAGCATCAGCATTTGAACAAAAAAAATGGTAAGAAAACAAGTAAAGGGCTACGGAAAAGCATTTGCACCACAATATCTGGATTAGTATATGATGTATTTTCTACTTTGAGAAAAATATACTAGATCCAAATGAAGCGAAACAATAACATAGAGCTCGTCAAAGAGAGAACTGCAAAGGAGACATACCTGGTAAGCATATGCTGAAGTGAATGACCAAATTCATGGAAAACAGTCTCAACCTGCATATTAGAAAATTTCACACAGAAATAGCATCAATCACTTATAAAAGTACCTAAAAGAATACTTTCATCCACGCCCAACACTGTAACTTTCAGTTGTACCACTTTCACAATACTATAGTCAATGATCACGACACTAACTAATCTTACGATCTAGAGGAATAGAAATTCAGCTCACCTCATAAAATGTCATAAGACTTGGCTTCTCACCGACTGGTGGAGTCTGATTGCAAACGATAACTGCAACAGGAAGCCTCACAGGGGCCCCACCACGAGATAGCACTCGGCTTCTCGAGAAAACCCCGCCCATCCAAGCACCACCACGTTTTTCTGAAGGGCGAGAGTATGGATCAAAATAGAAGTATGCAATTGGAGCTCCCGAAGAATCCTTGACACAATAAAACCTAACGTCTTTGTTCCATACCTAAACCAGCAACTTGCCGTTGAGATCAAAGGAAAAGAATATTTCTAAGGATAGAAATTGAGTAATATAGATATAGTACTTACAGTAGCTAGACCATCAGCTGGCTCGATGTCAATTCCAAATAACTTCTTTGCCAGAGAAAATAAACCGTCCATAACATTTGGCAATGCAAAATATGGACGTAGCTCCTCCTAAACAAACATGGTGATCATTGACAGATGTCCATAGTGTTTACTTGTGATTAGAAGTTTCAGAAAATTACGTAACGTACCATACTTTTCAAAACTAGTTATCTTTCTGATAATTGATTTACTTTAGATAAAGGTCACAACTAGGAAAAGAATAAACAACCAAGGAAAAAAAAAAAAAAAAAGGATACCAGATTTACATCACTGAATTATACAATGACCCCTCTAAAAATTAATAGTTCCTTTAACTCTAAAGTCTGAGATCAATGACGTGAATGAAAAAGCTGCCTGACCTCATTAATATCATACTTAGACTCCCGAAGCCTTTCACTCCAAAAGCCGACATCCCAGTGAGTCAAATCGTCAGCCTCAGCTGCACCTTGCTGCTTGGCAAAACTTCTAATTTCTTCCATGTCTGCAAGGTCAGCAAAGACATATTACCCTTGAGATAAACAAAACCACAATTGAAAATACAGCGTCCCAGTCACTTAGAAAGCATAAAATTCAAAACATAAGAAAGCATTACTGGAAAGTGGAAACACAAACTCCCCAAATAGATCTCCTAATCTTCACTAAAATGCGGACCACCCTCACTTTCTAAGGTAACAGAATCACTTTTACTGGAACTTTGTGAGTTACTCATCTACCTTTAAGAGTGACCCATTTCTCAGAAAATAAACTCATTCACCGTAGATAGGTGACTCATTTTATACTTACAGGTGGCCATATCAACTTGACCCCTCATAAAGGTTCAGAACTGTCACCACGGGAAACCTTTTTTATTAAGTGTATTTGAAAGATCACATGATTAAATTCAGAGATGTATTCACAAAACAAAGCACAGCACAGAGGATCAAAAGAATACACAGCTTCAGACACCTCATAAAGGTTCACAATACAGATGTTAAATTTTAAAGGAAGACTAATGATGTCTAAAAAAAAGCCGAATAAAACTAATGATAGAGCTTCTGCCAATAATCAAAAACGTCAAACTGAAACAGCATGATAAAATAACAAAAAGGTCATTTACTTAGGCCCCTCTGAAAGAACAAATTCATTGCGTGGATTACCTTGAACAGCAGGATTCCAAGAGGCAGAGCGAAGCTTTTCTAGGAGTTCTTCTGCTTTATCAACAGTAGCCATTTTCATTGCCATGCTCACCTACAAGAACAAACCTTATTGAGTTTAAGATTAAAACTATACTACTTCATTGTTTTAAAGCCTTCACAAGGAGATAGCAAATACCTCAGCGTAGTTGTCATAACCAAGTAGGTTCGCCATCCCTGATCGGAGTTTCAAGATTTGGTTGATGATTTCAGTGTTATCAAGATCACCATTTGAAGCACGGGTCACATAAGCCCGGTATACTTCCTCCCGCAAAGACCGATTTCGAGCATGTTGCATAACAGATGTAAAACTTGGAGCATCTAATGTTATAATCCAAGGCCCATCTTCAGCAGTAGCGTTTTCATGTCCCTAATGTAAACAATCACTTCAGCAAACTGGATGCTTTTATCAATTCTAATTTCACAATGTCAACAGAAAAGATGTGGTATAAAAAAAAACTGTTATTTTTTTGTCGTAATGGCAAGCTAAAGTCTAATTGAGCAGAATCGAGCATGAACAAAGTCAATGAAAAAACTCGCAATTACAATATTTATGGAGTAAAAGCCAATAAAACCTTAGATGCAGCTGTTTGAGCAGCCAACCCTAGAGCAGTTGCCGGCAAACCTTCAATTTCTTTCTTGTCCGTCACTAGTTTTTCAAACTTCTTCGTTGCATCCAACACATTCTCCCCAAACTTTTGAGAACATTTTTTCAATTCCTGCAAACATCATTGCACATATATATATAGAAAAAGGCCAAAAAGATAACAAAATGATCTGTAGCCAAAGAAAACTAACCTGCTGAACTTTATTAAACTGGTCTCTCTTGTCATCGTCAAGAGAAACACCACTAAGAACGGCCTCCCTTAGTTGGTCTGAAACAACACAAAACAAGTGCATCAGGTTGCAAAGTGCAAACTATTAGACTAATATAAAACCTATGACAGGTTAGTAGACTCATAATGTAGATTCCCAAAAGATAGAACACACTAAAATCTTACAGGATGACCTGCGTAACCAGTTCAGATACGCAGCCTAAATTCAAGAACAAACTAGTATCGTTCAATCAGAATTCAGAGGTTTTGTAATAGTGTAATCCCTTGACTCCTAATGTATTCATACTTTTTTAGTTGAAAAACTCATTAGTTTAGGCTCTGCATCTGATGTTGATTCTTAAAGGCAGATGTTCAAGCCATGAATGTAATTTCAATTATATACAATCAAAGTAACAGAATAGATAACCTCGCTTGTGCGTAACAGCATTCAGGAAAAGTATATGGATTAATTTTCACTTACGAGACATCAAGTGTGAAGGAATTTTGGTAAGTACGGAGTAACTCTCAACTCCAGGCTACTAAGCAAACAGCAGAAAGTAGCACCGCAAACATAACAAGTTTAATATCAAAAGTTTTAGGCTACATAAATGACGGGTCCTGTATAACTCCAATGCACAACTTGCACGTAGATATTGACCATTTGTACTTGAAAGGAAATGTACATTCAACTAATCTCCAATCCTACGCGACTCTGATGCCAGGGCTAAATCAACATAAATTCAGGAGAAATTAAAAAGTCTCACTTTCAACAATCCTTTTTCGAGCTTCACTCAGTTGTTGCCAGTCTGAGGATTCACGGATAGCTCTGAACGCATTGTAAATGGGTTTACTTTGTCCTAACCTTAGCTCGAATTTCACCTTCTCAGGCTACACATACACACAACCAATTAACCAAACAACATAAGCACCGTGAACACTGCACCGTAGTAAATAATCCAAGCCTAAGCAAAACGCAAGAGGTAACGAAAATAAGCAGTGAATAAAAAAAGCTTAACCTTCAAACATTTACACACTCATATCTCGAGGAAACACAATTAAACTAAGCATCCAAACTCGATCAAATTCACTCACAATGAAATGTACTCAGTAATAACTATGATAAACCTTTTGTAGCCATTTACCTTAACTCCTAATAACTTATTGCAAGATCGTCTCATTTACTACTTCCACAGTTTTAAATACAACAATTTGACCAACTTATACTGCATATATATATCATCAATTTTCTCGAAAACATAATTCTATGTAAACACTAACAATACATCATAATAATTCATATTTTCGAAATTATTTAGAGTCAAAGTCATGAGCAAGAGTACGCCACTCATACCTGCACCTCCTCAATAGCAGACCGAAGTTCCGGTGAGTCTCTAACAGACTTAAGATGGTTAACAATCCCCCAAATCACGGCTAACTTATCGATAATCTTCTCCAACGGCTCGACTAACTTCTCCCACTTAGGCTCAACATTTTTCTCCAGCTCATCCAACTCGGCCTCCTAAATCAAAAGCATAAATTCAACAATATAATCAATCACAAATTTCGTGTCAAACTCGATTTAAAGCTCGAACGATACACGAGTCAAATATCGATATAAATATCGATGCTCACTCCTTTTCACTTTGATCTTCTTGTTCGACTTTTCGAGGTCGAAATTGAAAAACTTTAATCATAAAAATACAGTAATATACTCCTCGGTCGGTCTCAAATTCTCAATCATTTGTTTACCTCTCTATTTTACAAATTGACGATTTTCTCTATATAAGACCATAATTTGATCCGTAAAATAAAACGAATGTAAAAGAACTCGGTTTAAGCTATTGATTTTTTATCATAACACGATCAAATTAAACTTACGCACGACTGTTGAACAAATAACTGAAACGGAGTGAGTAAATAGTTGTAATTTCATACTAACATTTTCTCATTTCTACTAAACTAATCTTTCATAACATAAAAGGAAGATTATAGTGAAAATAAAAAAGTACAAACTCGTGAATTTACGATTATATTTTCCACATACGAACATATAAACGACATAAATTCAACTTAATTAGTGAGAATTAGAGTATGAATTGGAGTATATACTTAAACCCGTGCGATGCATAGATCTAATACCGACATAAAAGTATTGATAGTATTTTGCGAAAATTTATGATTATATTTTTCACATACAAACACGTGAATTTATGATTATATTTTTCACATACAAATAAATAAACGACATAGATTCAACTTAATTAGTTAGAATTAGAGAATGAGTTGCAATATATAGCTAAATTCGTGCGATGCATAGGTCTAATGCCGACATAAATATTGATATATTTTGAAAGATGTGAGTTACAAACTCGTGAATTTACGATTATATTTACGAGTATGAATTGGAGTATATCAGTATACTTAAACTCGTGCAATGCACAGGTCTAATACCGGAAAAAAATGATTTATTTTGCGAGAAGAGGTTAGGTAGTACAACTCGTTAATTTATGATTATATTTTTCACGTACAAATAAATAAACGACATTATTTAAACTTAACACAAATTCTAGTGTAACGAGGTAGTTAGTGAGCATTTTTTTTTTTAAAATAGTATGTCTCACGGTGTGAGACGGTGTCACAGAAGACGTAATAACTGAGAATTAAAGTGTGAGTAGGAGTGATAGGAAGAATTACGAGTTGACGGAGTAAGGAGCGGACGGCGGGGCGGACGTGGGCGGCGGAGACGGCGTCGTACGGCGGAAATTCGAAGTCGGTTAGGAGAGGATTAGATGAATCGGCCGGCGACGGCGGCGGAGACGGCCATGAGAGAGAAAGTACGGTGGAGAGTGCGGCGGAGGACGGTGGAGAGAGGAAGAGTTCACGGTGGTTGTTTGGAAAGTTAGTGATATTGATAGTGAACGAGAAAACGATCGAGTGGAAAGTTATATGCCTTTATGGTCTTTTTTTATATTGATTGATAAGTAAATTATCCGTCTTAATAACATAACGGATCAATATCATCTCGTTTTTACATACAAAACAAGTCTTTTGTTTTTCGTATACATTTTGTTTTTATTTTATTCACACTAAACACGTCTTAAGCTTATAACACAAATTCTTATTTAAGACGGGTAGATCCGTCTTAAGTTTAAGATAGATCGAAGTAGTGTGCATAAAATAAAAAATTTGTTTTATGTATGTACGAGTGTGATAATAGTTGACATGTTTTATTATTATGACGAATAAACCATTTTAAGGGATACTTATTGGTTTTTTTTAAAACGTGCCACTAGTGTTAGAGATATGATAACTTGATAAGAAGAGTTAGTCTTTTGTAAGAACGTTTACGGCGTACAACGATTTTCTAATTGATTTGCTCCTCATTTAATGATAGCAGATAATGTCTTAATGGCGGTCTCACAAGAGATATTGTGATCTTAAAGATTCTATGTTGAAAATTGAAACTCAAGATTTATTATATCTTCTTCTAAGAAAAATCAATCATACTAAGGGCACATTTTAGAAAATCATTTACAATTTTATTGTGTATTCTTTGACTTTTTACGAGTTTAATAAGTCTTGCTAAAAATCGTTGTAACTTAGGACCTTTCACAAAATTGTTTTCACTAAATCTAATTTTAACTCTTATTAAATAATTTGTGAGCACCGTCGTAATTTACAACCGTTTTAAACAACCGTCGTAATTTTCAACCGTTTTAAACAATATTTTGTATCGTAGATTTTATTGATTTGATTCGTTAATTAGCTCGTTAAATCACTTGTTATTTAGCCAGCTTATTTATCAAATTAACGGTTCATTTTTTCTATTACTTTCGAATTCACCGGACTTTTTTAAAATCAATGCTAATTGCAAAATTCACCACATAACAACCCATGAACACCACCATCGACATTTTACATTATCCTAAAGAGGATAGAAAAGAATGAACAATTATCTGGATGAGTATTACATTATAAGAGGATAGAAAAGAATGAACAATTATCTTGATGAGTAAATTGACAAATTAATGGGTCAACTGACGATTATAGTTTCCATAAAGAGTTGAAAGAGGGTATGTCGCAAAAAAACAAAGTATCAAGTTTAAGTGTACACCACAAATTTCAAAGATATAAAGGTACGACGTAGAAAATCAAACAATAAAGGTAATGTATAATTATGTTCCATATTTGTCTGATTTAAGACTAAAGAAAAATAGGATAAATTCTTACTAAATAATCGTATCGGGTGATTTTACAATTCAAAGAAATCATAATATACTTCATCAAAATCACAAATACTCATCAACTATATAGCAATGGAGGATTCACCAATGTGTTTCTCAAAGTGTTTGGTATCTCCATCATGTTGCATATCGAAGCATGAAGAATATTCACGACTCTATTCGTCATCAAAAAACGGAAATATCGTAAGCAATTATTTAAATCATCGCTCATGGAAGAAGTTGATTACTAAGTTGCAAAAGAAATATATCAAGCGTATACAAAGATCGTGTCTAAATAATAAAATAAAGAATTCATCGATAACATTTCGATATGATTCAATTAGTTATTCTCAAAATTTTGACGAGGGTGGATGTCCAAGAAAATAATCAACGGGGAATCACAGCACGTTTATCAAGAGTCAATTCCTTTAAAAATCACCTCCTACGATAATGGTAACAAAAATTAGAGAATGCAATTCAAATGATGTTGTAAGGTTCGGTCTAACTTAAGACTAATGCTTTTATGATAAATGGAGTAGTTGTAATATATACTTTGTCGGGTTCAATCAAAGTTTATCGAGAGTTTGTTTTTACTTTTTGTACGATTGTTGTCACTCCTTATAATTGTTTTTTTATCTGTATTTTCTTTTTTTTTGGCGTCTCTTAACGAGGGCAATAGATGAGTTGTGGAGGTACTGTATATATTAAAATCGCTGTACGTGGTACAATGGTATTATACGGAAATTTGGAATTTATTAAAGAAGATAACAAAAAGAAATGTTAAAAAATGCACCAGCCGGGAATCGAACCCGGGTCTGTACCGTGGCAGGGTACTATTCTACCACTAGACCACTGGTGCTATGGTGTTTACTGATTAACATTCAAAGTTTAACCTAGTACATATATTTTTGTCCTTAATTCTACTTTTCAATCTCAAGTTTTACGTTTATTTATTTATTTATTTATTTTCCAATTGAGCATGAGGTGATCGTTTTCTTTGTATTGAAGAATTGGTCCGTAAAAAATCACAAAGTCTTAAATGAGATGATCTTATTATAAGTCTTATAATAAGATCTCAGATGAGAGATGATAACCTTTTTTTTTTAAGTGTTTCTCGAAATGCAGTGTAGCCACTGTGTAGGTCTTACGATGAACCATGGCTTTCTCGAGTAAATGGCTCGAGGAAGTCATGGTTTTCTCGAGTTATTGACTTCCTCGAATTAATACTTAATTCCACATTTATAATCATAATATGAAAGTGTCTCACTTGGTAAAGTCAATAACTATTGTTTTAGATGTCTTGGTTTGGCTAAAATTTAGTTTCCTAAAACGTAATTAAAATGTTACCATAAGACATGATTTTTTCGATTTTTTTTAAAAATCTTTTAAACCGAAATCAAACAAAAATAACAAAATAAATTTTAAAATATTTAAAACCCAAATTAAACAAAAATCACAAATTAAACCAAACATAAACCAAATACATTTTAAAAATAAATGCGACGATATTTCGTACTTTCCGAAAACTTCAATAACAAGACTATACATCGGATGTAATACATCATCTTTCAAGATTTTGAGCAATTATATAAAGTTTTTGAGTATTTATGTAAAGTTTTTGAGTCATAAAAGCTCAAAAACTTTATAAGAAAACTCAAAAACTCAAAAATTTGAGGTAATACATCCGATACGTAATCCTTTTTTCCCGAAAACTTATTTACCGCTTTCGCCATTTAGACTTTAGAGTGTGCTAAATCACAAAAGCGCGTTTTCTTTTGAAAAAGACTAAGGAAAAGGGAGAAAAACAGATATAATAACTAAAAAGAACTCAAAAGTGAAGAACATAAAAAAAAAAAAAAAAAATCGTTCAAAAATCACTCCAAAATGATTGAATTCAACAAATTTACGACGATAACAATGGCGACGATGACGACGATGATGATGATGATGATGATGATGATGATGATGATTGATGTTAATAAAAACGCAGTAATGGCGGAAAATTCAGCGTCAGCGTTCGTCAACAATGTCATCTACTCTAATCGTATCGCTGTTTTCTCAAAATCTTACTGCGCGTATATTTCTCAATTATCGCTTTTTTTTTTTTATTTTTAAATTCGAATAATTAATCATGTTAATTTTTGTTGATTTTAGTTGTGATTGATTTTTTTTTTTGTGATGATTTTGAATTTTTTTTTTGTGCTGAAAATTGATGAAATTTTGGTGCCTAATTGTGCAATTATTTGAGGTTTTAAGTTGTTCATTTCGTTTCTATTAATTTTAGTCGACGATTGTTTCGGTTGATTTGCTGAATTGTTGAAGAGCGATTGTTCTGAACGGTCGCCTTTCACTTTTAAATTATAACATTTGACGATAAATCAAGACATACGAAGTAGTATTAAACAGTTAGTTATAGTGTAAAAGAAAATGATTCATTCCGAAAGACCGTGCTTTCCCGGAGACGACGTGATTGTTGAAATTGTAGGCCTAATTGTGCGATTAATTGAGGTTCAGAGTTTTTCTGTTTTAAATTTTTGATTATGTTTATGTAAATTTCGGTCGTGATTGATTGTTTGCGTTGATTTTACTGAATTGTTGAAATTGAATGCCGAATTATGAAGGTAATTGAGATTTGGAGCTTAGTAAGCCCTTGCAATCGCGATTGTTTTGTGCGCTAGGTAGACCGTAGATGTTGTTTGAGGATCGTTTAGATAAGCTGTAGAACAATTAGGATGAAACCTCGTTTCGATTTTTAGATGGACCGTTGGAGATCAATTAGACTAGAATATGTTGTTTGCGTTCGTGTAGCTATCAGTAGCTAGTTGAGTTTAGGATGTAATTATAGTTAGCTGGCGTGTATGATGGTACTGAACTCGGACAATGGTATCAGCTAAATGCTCGTCGATTTGTGAAATTCCGGATGATAAGTAATTGATGTTTCTCTCAATAGAAAGCTATAATGCTCGACGACTTGTGAACTTATAGATGTTACTAGGGCAGGTATCATCTTTTGGGTGTTGTATCTTAGAATTTTCACGTTTGACGGCTTTGGTGGTTAACTTAAGCTAGGGATCGGTTATCTGGTAGTAACAACCGAAGCGTTTTATGGGTGAGCGCAGGTGATTGATCTTGATGTGTAGCAATGGTTTTTCAAGTGGCAAAGTTACCCTTCTTTTTGGAGTTATATTGCTTGCTCTCATGAATGTTAAGATTTTTGTCGGTTGATTTTTACGTATGGCTAGATACTCAATGCGTGCCAAGAGAAT
>JAUEKU010000012.1:2818995-2832764 GCA_032274805.1 Gypsophila paniculata | reverse complement strand
TGACCGAAAGAGGGTGGTTAGTATACACTTGAAGTCATCCACTCAAGCTCAACTCAACTCAACTCACTAAGTCACTATACATATTTTAATTGTTACTCCTTGTAATGACTGTAACATTATATTCGAAATGCTTTGACGGGACCATTTATAATTCGGTAATAATTATTGAGTTTGAAGGTACACAAGTGACGGAACCAGAATTTAAGTTGAGGGGGCCGAAAAATTTTGGGGACGAAGCACTTATAAAATAAAGGAAATTAATTAAAAAATCTTCGAAAACTCTTGTTAAAAAAAAAAATAAAAAAAAAAAATCGATATCCCTCGCTCCACCACTAGTACACTCATACCATTATTTCATCAATGTTACACAATTCAACATGCTTAGATGGAAGGTAGTGCTATGAGTCATGTTGGCTTTGTTATTTGTCAATATGGTTATATTAAGAGTACAATTGTACCGAAGATGTCACAATTTTGTGGTTAATAATCTTAGCATAGAGACATCGTGAACTAGTCCATGGTTTGAATTATCCATCCCCTTAATTGGACTAAAGGTGACCGTAAGATTGATGATAATGTACATAGCTACGCGCATATTGGCGGCACCAAACTGATAGACACAATACATCGCTAAAAGGAGAAATGAGAGTGAAAGTAACTGTGAATGGACTAATAGCATAACCATATACTCAGGGTTCACGGGGAGACGCACACATATTATATGGAGTATGATTTAGCTAACTTTTGTACTCCATATACGAAGTAGAGCTTTGTAATTAAGGGTTGTATTGGGTCTACAATGCAGGGAAGGCGCAACTGCTGTGAGATTGGAGGTGCGGGTGAACGAAGTAAGTCATCCTCTTTATCTCGAGTAACATTTCAGTTTGTATCTTTCAGCAAACATCACGAGTTTTTGGTATCCTGCGGCTTATGTCATTATCAATCATAATAGCATTGCTTTGCATAATTGCAAGGTGATTTGGCAGTTAACATGCACTGAATTGGTGAAAATGTTAAAATCAAATTCCAAATTCATGTTGCATCTCAGCAAGATGGATTGCTTTCTCAACTAGATATTCAATATTAGTGTCATTATCTGCCAAGTGCTGTAGGAAATTGTTGACAGAGTGCATTTGTAATTTCTGGGTTTCAGGTTGTGATAGACAATGGAATTCTCCAACTCAGAATTGCAAATCCACAGGGCTATCTCACTGGGGTTTGTTACGGCGGAGTCAACAATGTACTTGAAACTCGTAACGTGGGATCAAACAGAGGGTACACACTTGTTTCATGTACTGTACTCAACTTCTTAGGTCTAGATTTTTTGTGAACTTTCCAACTAACATAACGTTGCTGCACATATTAGAGGTTTTGTATTTTTAGTGAGCTTTCTATATGACCTCCTTAGATTATTTCACGACCTCTCTCTAAAACATGGTGTAACCTGTTGATGCCTTTTTACTTAGGTACTGGGATGTTGTCTGGGACACACATGGTATTAATGGTACAACTGACCGGTATGTTGTTCACCTTTTGTTTCTCGATTTCAACTAAAAGGAAATGCCTTGGGGTGAGCTTAAATGTATCTATATGCAGGATAATAGGATCGACCTTTAATGTCATTGTTCAAAATGAGGATCAAGTGGAGGTGTCATTTTCAAATATATGGGATTCAAGTGCATGGAATAAATCAAGTGGAAACTGGGAACTTCCTGTTAATGTAGACTTAAGGTATAAATAATGCATCCCAGCCCAAAAACTCCGTTTGCATTATCAAATGTAGCTGGATATACTTACCAATGATGGGAAATCAGATATATAATGCTTCGGGGATCCTCTGGATTCTATGCTTATGCAATCTTTGAGCGCGAAGAAGGATATCCTGCATCAAATATCTACCAAATCAGAACAGTTTATAAGCTTGATCAAGACAAGTATGATCTATCACATTAATATTATAAAACTGATTAACTCAATGGCTGTGTGCCTGTGTAGGATGATACTTGCTTTTTCTCTGAAATGTTGGTCAGGTTTCACTACATGGCCATTTCGGATGACAGGCAAAGGATCATGCCTATGCCAGAAGATCGAGAGTCTGGTCTACCTCTTGCCTATAAAGAGGCAGTCCTTTTGACTGATCCAATCAATCCCGATCTCAGAGGAGAGGTACCTTGATAAAAGCTCGCCCTTACCAGCACATTGTCTGTTGTTTCCTTGTTCTGTCAGCCAGCATGTACAAATGGCTTCAGTGGCACAATAGTTAAGACCTCATGTCATGGCCTGACAGGTGGATGATAAATACCAGTACTCATGCGAGGATAAAGACAATAAGGTACATGGGTGGATATCGTTTGAACCACAGATCGGGTACTGGATTATAACACCAAGCAATGAGTTCCGTTCTGCTGGACCTTTTAAGCAAGATCTCACATCTCATGTTGGCCCAATCGCATTAGCAGTGAGTGACCTCAGACCACATTCCCTGCATCTCCAAATGCAAAGTTCAATAACATCATCCAAATTGAATCGCATCGCATTGCATTTGAATTCTTTTGAACAGATGTTCCACAGTGCTCACTATGCTGGTTTAGATGTCACCATGAAATTTCAAGAAGGCGAACCATGGAAGAAAGTGTTTGGACCTTACTATGTTTATCTGAATTCTGTTTCTGAGGACACAGATCTCTCCACCCTCTGGGATGATGCAAAACACCAGGTATGACTCTACAATAGTGCAATATAACTCTCATCTCAAAAACTTGCTTTAAATAACTTCCTCTGACCACTGAAAGTTGAAGCAGATGGCACAAGAAGTTAGAAGCTGGCCGTACGAATTCCCGTTATCAGTGAATTTCCAAAAGTCTGTTCAGCGTGGATTTGTATTTGGACGCCTGCTAGTGCATGATAGGTATCACGTCAAGCAACAGTAAATACAAGTTTGAGATGCATGGATCTTTTCCATCTTGTATTTCATGGGATTAGAGTTTGCTTTCTTCAGGTACAGGTGGAAGACTCTAAGATCTGCTAGTTCTGCTTGGATAGGATTGGGAATGCCAGGTGATGTAGGATCCTGGCAAACTGAAACAAAGGTTAGTTACAAAGACAAAAAGTGCATTCTTCTACAGTAGAAGTAAGTTGATAAATGCACAAACCATTGGTAGTTTGGTACTAAGCTTGGTATAACACTGTCAGGGTTATCAATTTTGGACTCAAGCAGACCGTAATGGACGTTTCCTGATAAAAGGAATACACGAAGGCGTTTACAACTTGTATGCTTGGGTTCCTGGTGTCATCGGTGATTATTTATACATGGAAAATATCACGGTCACTCAAGGTTTCAACTCTTCTCACTCCATAGAAACATCAGGGAATTCAATAGAGGGCAAAATAATAGGTAGTCCAATGGTGTAGTTATGGTATTGGGGTGACCAATTAAAGTGTCGAGTTGAAATTTCACCCCGAATCCTCAATAACTCACCATATCCCATGGGAGGACAGCCTTACCCAAGAATTATTGTCGCTAAATTTAATTCAATTGAAATTCCACTCTTTCTACAGCACTACTGATCTACTAACCTGTGTCCATGCTTAGGTTCTGCAATTAACTTGGCTGATCTAATATTTGAGCCTCTTAGAGATGGGCCGACATTGTGGCAAATAGGTTTTCCAGACCGTACTGCTCTGGAGTTCTATGTACCCGTGCCAAGTAGATTGTTTGTCAACAAACTCTACACAGATAATGATCTGAACAAGTAAGCACTTTGATGCCAATCTGAGCTAATCCTATTGGATCATCAGTATTCTTTACTCTACATTTGCTGTTATATTAATGAACAGATTCAGACAATATGGTCTTTGGGAACGGTATGCTGACCTATATCCTGACAACGATCTCGTTTACACCGTTGGTGTTAATGACTATCACAGAGACTGGTTTTTCGCCCACGTCACAAGGTAACACTCTTATTAAAGTGATAATACGGTGACGTTCTGGCAGTTGCGAATTTGAACATCATCTTCAATTTGCAGGAAGATAGACAATAATACATATATACCAACCACATGGCAGATTATTTTTCACCTCAAAAATTTATTACCAGCCACGAACTACACTTTGCGGATTGCCTTGGCATCTGCATCTAGGTCTGAAGTCCAAGTAAGGACCTTAGGTTTATCTGATTGCTCAAATGTGCAACAGTTTCTCTGTTTTGTCAACGATCCGAATGAAGGCTTAATTTTTATGCAATTTTCAGGTCCGATTCAATGATCCGGGGTTGAGTGCTCCCCACTTTACTACAATGTTAATAGGTACAGATAACGCGATTGCAAGACATGGAATTCATGGGATATACAGGCTATTTAATATCGATGTTCCTGCTGCATGGCTTGCTGTTGGTAACAACACCATATATCTCAAGCAATCAAGGCACACTGGTCCCTTTGACGGGGTTATGTATGATTATATCCGTTTGGAAGGGCCACCACAAATATCGTGATTATGGTAGGCACCCAGAGAGAGTAGATCAGAAGCAAGTGCTCAGGTGATGGTTCGAGTCAAGAGATTATATCAGGAGCAAATACACTGGTGATCATTCGAGCCAAGCCCTATGATTCTTCCCTCCCTTCCACACTGCATATACAATGGCGCGCTCTACTTTTCTCATCTTAAGGATATCAAATAGGTTGTTTAAAGGGGTTTTATCGAAGATTCGGCAAAGATGTAAAATATTGTATATGTCGTAATTAGCTTGTCAGCTACTTAACTAATCATCTTGCCGGATATTATAGTTGTATATTGACTATTGGAATAATATGGGAGACGGGAATTCAAGTTTGGAATTCAAGTTTGGACTATAAACAGAAAATTTTACGAGTAAGAAAATTAGGGGGAAAAAAAGGAGAATTCTCTTACAAAATCTACTTCATTTAACATAGTTGGAATTAGGGGGCAATTGCAACCCACCTTCCCCATGGGTAATATATTAACCCTATTTCGTAGTAGTAATTAACCCACCACTCCTTGCGTCCATCTCACCACCAACATTTTCTCCTTTTTCGCTTTTGTCTTAAGCTCCATTACCTCCTTAATTATTAAGGAGTACTTCCAATCCAAGCAAGCCTTGTGATTTAGTGTAATGTGGGGTTATAAACACAACTAGGATTTGCTGTTAAGTGTTCAAAATGAAACTAGGTGATCGGCAAGAATCAAGTAGACATCCCAATTATGCATCAGACTGAGCAAAATGGCACAACTAATTTAACACAAATATGACTCTCATTAATTGAAGAAAGAACATCAATGGATGAAGTGAAAGATAGCAAGCTGACTCATGTATGAAAAATTATCAGCAGATTCAGTGGCAATCCCTGGACAAACTACAAGAAAAGTCCCGAAACATTTATAACAAAAGAAAAGGAATAGAAAAGAACCTCGTATAGAAATTACCTTAACAGTGACAAGGAGCAGAAGCAATCAAGAAACTACAGGCCCAAGCGAACACTGGTTCAGAATGGCAGAACCTACTGCCAGTGGCCCCGCTCTCAAAATCCCTGCAAAATCTCAACAATACCCATAAGCAAGCAAGCATGTGCCAGCCCTGTGTGGTGAGTCCTAAGAATTACCTCATATATAATTTGCAACATCATTAACATAAACTGCATCTTGAATGCATCATCAGTTTATGCCATTGTGGAACACAACGGTGGGGAGATAGACCATCACCACTAATTGAATAGTCTTCATTTTAGTATGTTTTTATAACAGAAAGTAGATATCTGACGTGGCACCTGAACGTTAAAAGAAAGATGAGATGTGACAATTTTACAACTGTTTAAATTGCCTTTTAACTAGATAGCGTAGATTTGAAAGTATACAGCAATTGTTTTATCGTGTAGGTGCATACTTGAAGGACATCTTCATGTGTAAGAATGTAATTTCTTGGACTTCATCGGCTGAGGAATCCGAGAATTGCGTTCATGGATGACAAAGAGGGAAGAGGCTACAAAGTTCCACTTGACAAAAAATCCTTCAATTAACAAGAATGTAAAGATGATTCCATAAAGGAAAGAAATATCTAACCTTTACATGATGGTTAAAATTTTGTGAATCAGCTCGTATTAGTCAACCAGTATCTGTAGACAGATATTTATTGTGCACTTGAAATATTCATCCAAATAACAGAAATTTCAAAGGCTTCAAAAAATACATTGACAGGTCATAAAGACATCAACACACTCTTACCCAATGCCTACAGAAAGAAAGCTCCCTCTCCACACAACTTAAAGTGAAATGAAGAATGAATCTCTAAACTAAAAGGGAAAAAAAAAACATAGCACTGACTTTATACACACAACAAATGGTGATTTCATTTAAAGGCTGCTGAATTTTGTACAACAACAAACGAAAGCATGAAACTATAATAGAAGTTATAGTTTGCATCAACTATATAATCTGTCCCACTCAAACTTAGGTTGTGAAAAGACCTCGTAGTCAATCGGTCCTTCCACAACATGATCAATAGTCTGCATACCTTGCAATATAGTTGGCTGACGGACATCACTTCCAGAAGGCAACAATTTATACATGACTAATAAGCCTAGAGTGAAAATAGCTTGTAGCTTCATCGGGTCCCCATGGATTGAAAAGAAGAGAAGCATTGCAAGGAGATATAGATCCACACAGAAGCGCATGATGGACAATACAGTATCCATCAGCTTTCCATCGTTTCCAGCAGGAAATCCTCGAACTCGATACACAAATAAGAAGTTGTACTTGTCGACCATGTAGCGATAACCAAAGTATATAGCCCCGACTGGGACAACCAGCGGAGCAAAGGAGGAGTAGATCATTGTAAGGGCAAAAATTGTGAGGTTGAAGGCATAATACTGAGCAAAGTCAAAGCTTTGCTTAGGAATGGGGGAAGTTGTGGTGACCGGGTAGACAGCGAGGTCATGTCCCTGACTATCAAAAGCTTCCTCAGAAATAAGAGGCCTTCGGAGACTATCAAGCGTGTCAGTTTCAGTGTCGTCCTCAGGGACTAGCTGGAGCATGTCATTCTTGCGGAACTTGTGAAGCATCCTCTTTATCCAGGGAATAGGGGCCAGTAAATCAAATGAAATGCCCAAAAAGGTGCAAGTAATGAGAAAGGCAAGAGATGAAAGACATGACTTTGCCAGGAAGGAGGCGCTCATATACTGCTCTATCCTTCTGCAATCTTCCCCATCCAAATAACAACGACCCATGCTAAGGATGGTACTCTCCAGAGAAGATTCGACCAGACCCCTTAGGACTATCAAATTAACCAGAAAAAAGCAGACCATCTTGATGAGTGCTGCCCTTTGTTCTCCGGACACAGTAATGTGGCGCTCGAACTTTGACAGATAGGACAGAGCGGCTGGGATGAGTATATACATGCTGACAAACACAAGCACATTGGGCAAAAACTGAAGAAAAATAGCGGCAAACCAACTGGAGCTTTGAAGCCAGGATAACCAGGACTGTGCATTATCCATGGCTTCAGCATTGATAATACGAGCAGCCCTTTGTAAAGCGGAAATGGCAGCAAGAGGAGAGCTAAAGAACAAGAGCATGAGCAAAAGAAGGGAGTTGACGAAAACCCTGCGCAATTTCAAAGAGAGCTTAGAGGAGCCGAGGTGAGTCCAGTAAATGTCGGAAGCCAGGGGGGCACGTTCAACCTTCCATTGGTTCCTGTGAAGCTGCAAGTCAGAAAGGGAAAAGAAGGTACCAAAGCGCATGCGCCGGTCAATCTTGAAATCCTGAACAGCCCTGTTAGCGGTGTAGACATCCTTGAAAACGACAAAAGCAACGCCAGCGCCAGGAGCGGAGCCGTCCTTGTAGGAAGACAACTGAGTTTCAAGGTCAGCTCTGAGCTGCTGCAGACACCTGAGTTTGCTGTCAGAAGTGCAGCCTAAACGGAGACGCACATGGTCCCAAGCGCGGGAGAAGAAGGTGCCGTGGTCAGACTGGGAGAGTGGTTGGGAAGGGGAGTCAATGACGGAAACAAGTCTGGAAATATCATCCTTAACGCGAACAAGATCCGAAAGTAAATCGTCAAGATGACAGAGATCCATAGGGACAATGAGGCGAAAGAGTTTGCCAGGATACTTGTGCTCAAAATAATCAACCAAGGGGGAAGGGTCGGAAGCTAAATGCTTGGGAACACCGTGAAGAAGAAGAGTGAAAAGAGCGGTAGAATTGGCAGAAGGGTCACAGTCGGAGGGGTTACCGAGGGAATCGCGGAAACGGGTGACACGGAGCCAATCCTCAAGAAGGCAAAGAGATTTATGGACTAAGAAAACCAAAGCAAAAGAGAAGAAGAGGTGGCACCAGAGGAGGAGGGAGCCAGAGGGGATGTGGGTGACGGTGGTGGTGGAGAAGAGGTCGTCCGTGGTGGACGATGAGGAGGCGTACAGGTTGAGGGGGAGAAGACCCAGGAGAGCAAGCACGGACACGGTGGATAGCAGCGCGAACGACCCACCCTCGATCACCAGGAACTGGGAGGAGTCCGCGCCGCAGTGGACGGCTATGTCGCGGGCTGACGCGTGCCACACCGCTAGCAGCTTCGCCGGTCCTGGAATCCGCCTGTGGTCGCTCCGCACCTTCACCACCAGGAATATTATCACGCACGATACTGCTCCGATGGCAGATATGTTTATCAGGTATTGGATGTTGCCGTACCATGTCGTCTCTTCCATCTTTTTCTTTTCTTTTTTGGTATTGCTTCCTAACTTCCCCCCCTTTTTATTTTCCTTATTCCTCCTTTACCCCTCTTTCCGATTCCCACTCCTATTCCAATTTTTTTTTTTTTCTTTTTGATAATCAATGGCCACAAATCACAATAATAAGAAGGAATTATAAAGTCGTTATAAATAAAGGATTATACAAGTTCAAGTCAAATAGTCTACATCGATCAACACTACGCTAACAGAATGGGTACAACTTATACAAGGTCATATCTATAATCCGTAAGTAGCCAATTCGAAGGTTGGGTAAGAAAGCACCCCTGCAAAAAGAACATTGTTCCTGACGTGCGTGGCAAATTTATCTGCAAGCTCATTACATCTTCTATCGTTAAATTGTATGTGACATTCATGAATAGTGTCTCTTAACTCCCTGCAATCATTAGCAATATTATAAAGTCGATAAGGCGGTAAATCAATTTACTCCCTACTCAACAACGATCGCCCCCACACTCACACATTTTACTTCACACTAGATTGAAATTATGACCTCGCCTTATATATTCGTCTTTCCATTGCAATTTTGCAAATATGTGTGTATATTTCCCTAACTCCAACTATGACGTAATTTAAGTGAAATTATATTTAGATTTCAGTTATTTATTTAATTTTTCATATTTTACTAATTAGTATAAATGGATTGTTTTTTATTATTAAAAAAATTAATCAAATTATCATTTAAAATCATTCATTCATCGGTATAATCATTTTGTATATACAAAGAAAACAGTTACTCCCTCCCCACCATCCAATTCTTCCCATTGTGTTTTGTACAAGGATTAAGGAAAAAAAAAGTGTGTGGATGAAATTGGTGGAAAAGTATAAAATAAAGTCATAAAGTAGATTGTGTGGTTGAGATTGATTTAAAGTTGACAAAAATAGAAATGAAAAGAAATGAATGGTATTTCATTTTTAGGAAAATGGAAAGAAATGGATGGTTTGAAGGGAGTACATTATACTCATTTTCTAAACAAAAAGGAAATTGTTTTAATGAAATTGAAATAATAGCATTGACTTATAAAAACTTTAAGATTTAGGCTTGTTCTTATAAAAACTTTTGCAATTATAATGATTTAAAATAAAAACATTAACTTAGACATAACAAATATTACTCCGTACAGTATAGAGGAAGTCATCTTCCAAATATGTTCATAACCAAGCCACCATGCCCAATGCCCACCGGGCCACCGCCCACCATAACTGAGATTTAAAGTTGCTTCAAACGGTTCACCCCAACACCGCCCACCATAACTGAGATTTAAAGTTGATTCAAACGGTTCACCCCAAAACCTTAAACTTTCCATACCAAGTCCCTAAATCACCCATTATCCCCTTCCCTGTCGGTTTAGGGGAATCAGGGTATACGGGCACTGGTAACCCCATCCCCATCTTGCCGAGATATTGGGTACACCAATCCTTTACCAGGTAGCAAATTTGGGTGAAAATCAAGCTTGATGTGCCTCTTGGCACGAACAATACACTTGCCACAAGACAAGGCAAGCAGGCAAAGAACATGATCTACACTCGACATTTTATACAGAATCACCAATCCAAGTACAATATATATCACTAACTAGTATGGACAGACTACAAACTCATCTACATGAGGCAGTTATACAAGTATCATGAACAGAGAAACAGCACCTTGATTTCGAGCATACCAGTCCTTTACCAGGTAGCAAGTTTGGTTGAAAATCAAGCTTGATGCGCCTCTTAGCACAAACGATAACAACGTCAATATAGTAACACTTGTCATAAGACAAGGCAACGCGAAGAGCATGATCTACTCTCAACATTTTATACAGAACCACCAATCCAAGTACAATATGTCACAAACTAGTGAGGGCAACTGAGCAAGATATAAACTAATCTACACGAGGCTGTTATAGAAGTATCATGAACAAAAACAGCACTTCGATGAGTATAAGTGATGAGATTTGAGTCAAAATTTGTACAGGATATAGCGAATTCATTACAGATCCCGTCTGCATAATGGGCAGGAACCATGCCTCAGTAGCCATTTGTCAATGCAAGGAAGATGAAACATGTGGTGACAGTGAGGCAAACTTCTAACTGTTTCGCCAATTTGAAAATCCTGTATACATATAAGAACGATAAATACTGGTTTGATCACATAAACAAAATTATAGTGTTTGTAAAAAAAGTGACAAAGTACCCCGTAAGATAATACGGAGTATTAGAGAAAAGTTGATAAGCGAACCTGCAGGCAAACAGAACATGAGACTTTCTCCCCTGAAGCATCCATATTGTTCTTTGGTGTAATTTTGATTTTGGGTATCTTCTCAACTAAATCATTTGATAAACCTTTAGCCCCGCCTGTGTCAAAGATATTGGTGACCTCCTCGAAATTTGTTTCTACCGCGCCCATCTATTCCATTCCAAAAACAGATACAACAAAACGAATTATAACCAGCACACAGCCTTAGCTAAGAGATTCACTTACACAGAAATAACCGAAAGTGAAAATGTTCCATAAGACAACAAATACGAAGTAGAAAACATTGGAAAGAAATGCTACCTGACTTTGTACTGCACTTAGCATTGCAGGTCCAATTCTCTCACGCACAAGTCTACCACTAAGAAGGCTAGCAATGACATCAATCTGCAGGGTCCAGAAAACTAGAGCATATGAGCATTGTTGATGGCAAGAAACAAGCTCATGAAAAGAAGAAATAAGATGAGATTATCACATCTATTTCCCAAAAAGCATATACGGGAGACGTATGTGTTAGCAAAAGGGTGTTGGTTGGAATGTTAGAATACAAGGAAGGATGTGATAATGTTAGGTTCAGAAGGTTATCTGAAAGTAGGTAATTACAGAAGAAACAAGTAAGGCGTATGGAATAGAGACCAGGTAGAGAAGACAGCCAATGCCAGACTCGTCGGAACGCCAAAGGACAACAGAAGATTCGAAGACCTCAATGGAGAAAACAGCACCAGAAATAGCTCCAATGGCGGCTCCTCTTACAAATCCACTCTCTGTCTCTTGCCCAATCAGTGCTCCAGTCATTGCTCCTAAAAGTGTCCCAACTACATTTACAAAATCCCCAAGTAAGATTTACTTTTAAAAAAAAAAAAAAAGGATTTAACATTAACATTAGGTATGTACGCCAAAAGCAAGCAATATGACATTTCATTTGGGGAGCTAGCAGTATGACGTTTTCATTTTAATTTCCTCAGATCTAAATCTATAATCTATAATAATAAACCAAATAATAATAAACCATCAACCTTTCTAACCCTAAGAAAATGAAAACGAAAACGAAAACAAAAGTTGCTATGAAAAAAAAGACCCAGATCAAATAATGAATCAAACCTAAGGCAAAGCAGAATGTGAAGAAGGCAGAGAAGAGATTTCCAAGTATCGCTGAGACCGCAAAATACAGCGTCGCTCGAATTTTGTCCGCCAAATTTGATAAAATTGAGGGCGATGATGATGATGATGCATTTGATTGAGATGAGTATGCATAGAACTCCATCGCAATTAACAAGACTATTTTATTTTATTTTTATTTAAAATGGGTTGATTTTATGACTCCAATTGACTGGATACTTTTCCTCAATGATATTGATTATGGACAAGAAGACAATCCAGGGGTTGATTTTATGAGTTAACCCTGATTGAATTTCGCTGTCATTCGCAAAAACCACAACCACCAGATTTTCAGAAAGAGATACCAAGTTTAGATTTGGACGAATCAAAGAGATCTGTTTTTAGATTTGGCACGAGTTTTAAGAGAATAAGAAAAAATAGGGGTATGATGGTATTTTCAAATAATATGTAAATTGCAAAAGGCTTTTATCCGGAAGGAGGTCAAAGGGGGAGGGGGAACACTCAAGTTCAGACTCGAACCCCTGACATCTAGGCGTTATTTGCTTGGCCTTTGGGACCTTAGGACGAACCACTACGCCACGACCCGGGGTTCAAATAATATGTAAGTTGTGTGTATGAAAAGTTGTGAAAAAGTGGGGTTATTTGGGTAATTTTCAATGAAAAAAGTAGTTGAATTTGGAAATGAACTAAATGAGTAAATTGCCGAAAAAAGAAAGTGAGGCAAAATGAATGAAATGGATGAAGTATGCAGCAAGTCTAGACCGGTCGTTGTCCTTATGTTTATGACAAGAAAAATGTTACTCGTATCATTTTGTAATAAAATATTACTACTATTTAACGATAAAATATTGTGGGAAATGTTACAGCTTTCGTCTTTACATGCTAACATTTTAGTACAAAATAATAACATATCTCGTCGTAAATTTACGACGGATATAGTCGTAAATGAGTATTTTCTTCTAACATGTGTCCATCTTTCGATTTGAAAGTGTGGTTTTTACAAAATTTAATCGTATTTAGTTGACTCCTCACTGATTTTAGCTTATTAACTAAGTTATTAAGTATGTACTTACTCGATTTATAATTTTATCTAACCGTTACCTTTATATCAACATTCCACATTTAATCACTGCATCATGTAGTATACAACTAGCCTTAAATTTCAATGTAGGCTAATTAGGTGAGGCTGTTGGACTCATCTAGACCATCCATCTAAATCAAATAGAGGGCTGAGATTAAATCCTCCCCATCCTCTCTCTCTCTCACTCATGTAAAACAAAAAAAAATAAAGGAGGGAAGCCCCTCCACCAGCAGCCCCACCACCACGGCAACCCTCTCTCGCTCTCGCCGGCAACCCTCTCTCTCTCGTCGGCACCCCTCTCTCTCTCTCTCTCTCTCTCTCTCTCTCTCTCTCTCTCTCTCTCTCTCTCTCTCTCTCTCTCTCACCGAGAGCAATCACCTTCATCAGCCGCCCCACCTCCTCTCTCCCACCGGCCGCCCTCTCCCTCTCTCACCGGCAACCCTCACCATAACCGTCAGCCCCCACCTCCTCTCTCTCACCGGCAGCCCTATCTCTCTCTCTCTCTCTCACACCGGCAGCCCTCAACTTCATCCCCCAAAAACTCAATTAGAAAAATCCCCAATTCCCCCCACA
>JAUEKU010000012.1:2807834-2818895 GCA_032274805.1 Gypsophila paniculata | reverse complement strand
TTTGAGAGTTTTTTTTTTTAAATTTTATTTATTTATTTATTTTAATTATTTTAGGATTTTTGTGTTTGTCTTTATTTATTTTATTTTTAACTATTTAAAAATTAAAATATTTTTTTTAGGTGAAAGAAATTTTTAAAGTAGTAAAAAATGTTAAATATTGAAAGAAGTTAAAAAAAATAATTAAAAAAAAGTTAAGTTTGTGTCGGAGATGGATGTCGCTGTTGCGTCGTCGATGCTCTGAAAAAAAAATTGCAGTACGTAAAAATGAGAGATAAATGGACTGCGTCGATTAATTTTATTTGTTGCAGTCCAAATATTTGAGAGAGAATTAAAATAATCTTAGGAGGGGAGGGGAAAATGGGAGGAACAATTTGGTAAAATATGAACTGCGCCGATTAATCACTGATCACGTCCCTTAATTAATAGAACATCATCCGATAGAAAAAGTGAATTAGAGTGGGGCGATAATAAAATGGAAGAGGCCCGAAAGGGCAATATGGTCAGAAGGGTGAGGGGAAGTTGGGGTATAAAAAGGAGGAAAGGGTAGCAGCTAATTAGAATAGATGCATAATCACTTCCTCATCCGCCACAGTGGGGAAGATAAAAAGAAAAAAAGAAAAAGGTGAGAAAGAGATCGTAGAAGAGTTGATAGGAAGAAGGAAGGAATAATGGATACAAGGTTTCCTCATTCGCCGGCGGAGGTGGCCAAAGTCCACATGATCCAGTTTGGAATCCTGAGCCCGGACGAAATAGTAATTTGGCGGAAACCCTAGTTTTATGAGATTTTGATTTGGAGTGTTGAATTGGAAGGAAATACTCATGTTGTTTGAATTTTGCAGCGTCAAATGTCGGTGGTGCAAATCGAGTTCAGCGAGACGACCGAGAGAGGGAAGCCGAAGCCCGGAGGTCTGAGCGACATGAGGCTGGGCACCATTGATCGCAAACTCAAGTGTGAGACTTGTACGGCCAATATGGCCGAGTGTCCCGGTCACTTTGGACACCTTGAGCTTGCCAAGCCCATGTTTCACATCGGCTTCCTCAAGACTGTGCTTAGCATCATGCGCTGCGTCTGCTTCAATTGCTCCAAAATTCTAGCTGACGAGGAGGATCACAAATTCAAGGTGGCTCTTAAAGTACGAAACCCCAAAAACAGGTTGAAGAAAATCTTAGAGGCCTCCAAAAGTAAGAGAAAATGTGAGGGAGGCGATGATATTAATGTGGGTGACGATACTGACGAGCCTGTCAAGAAAACCCGTGGTGGCTGTGGCGCCCAACAGCCTACCTTCACTATTGAAGGTATGAAAATCATTGCTGAATACAAGTTGACCAAGAAGAAAAATGATGAGCAGGAACAACTTCCTGAGCCTGTTGAGCGAAAGCAGCAGCTTACCGCTGAAAAGGTACCTTTCCCTCCCTTTCTCTCCCCTTACTATTTTCTCTTCCACCATCATCCCCTCCCCACTTGTGCTTTCCATTCCAGGTGCTCAGCGTTTTGAAGAGGATCAGTGATGAAGATTGCCAGCTGCTCGGTTTTAACCCCAAGTATGCTCGCCCTGACTGGATGATTCTTCAAGTTCTCCCTATCCCCCCACCTCCTGTGAGACCCTCCGTCATGATGGACACTTCTTCCAGGAGTGAGGTCAGTTACTGTCTTCATTCTTTGCCGTGTTACTGACTTCCTTTGCTGTATTATTTTTGTACGATTTTGGTTTATTGTTTGGGGAATTTTGTCTAGGATGATTTGACCCACCAGCTCGCCATGATCATTCGTCATAATGATAACTTGAGACGACAAGAGAGGAATGGCGCTCCTGCTCACATTATCTCTGAGTTTGCGCAGTTGCTTCAATTTCATATCGCTACCTATTTTGATAACGATCTGCCTGGGCAGCCAAGGGTAGGATTCTCTTTTCACTCATGTGATTGTGTACGCTCTCCACAAGTCTTTGTGATTGTCCACATTTCCACAAGTTTCAGCTGATTGATTGTCTTTCTTTTCAGGCTACCCAACGATCGGGCAGGCCAATCAAATCAATATGTAGTAGGCTGAAAGCCAAAGAAGGGCGTATAAGAGGAAATTTAATGGGAAAACGAGTGGATTTCTCTGCTCGTACCGTCATTACACCTGATCCTAATATTAACATTGACCAATTGGGTGTGCCCTGGAGTATAGCCCTGAATCTTACATATCCTGAGACTGTGACACCATACAATATTGAAAGGTTAAATTTTTTCTTCCATATGAGTGATCGTAAATTCAGGCTTTTGGAACTCTGTCTTATTGTGTGCCCTCCTCCAATAGGTTAAAAGAGCTCGTTGACTATGGTCCTCATCCTCCACCCGGTAAAACTGGGGCAAAATATATCATCAGGGATGATGGTCAGAGGCTTGATCTCCGCTATTTGAAAAAGAGTAGTGATCATCATTTGGAGCTTGGATACAAGGTGTTATTTTCGTACTTGTGGTTATGCTGTTAATGACTGGAATTGTTTGATACGAGTACTTTGATGTTATGGGGGGTTTTAAAGGCTCTTCTTGATGCATGTAGGTGGAGCGGCATCTGAATGACGGGGACTTTGTGCTTTTCAACCGGCAGCCTAGTCTCCATAAAATGTCTATAATGGGGCATAGAATAAAGATTATGCCCTATTCTACATTTCGTTTGAATTTGTCTGTTACCTCACCATATAACGCTGATTTTGATGGTGATGAAATGAACATGCATGTCCCCCAATCTTTCGAGACTCGTGCCGAAGTTCTCGAGCTCATGATGGTTCCTAAATGTATCGTGTCCCCACAAGCCAACAAGCCTGTCATGGGAATTGTGCAGGATACCCTCTTGGGCTGCCGCAAAATCACAAAGAGAGATACCTTTATTGAAAAGGTGCATCCCTTGTTCCTTTTTTGTAGCCAAACGTCTTTGGATTACAATTTAATTCTCCTAATGAATGAATTGCTTCCTGCTCTGTTTCTTTGTGGGTTGCAGGATGTTTTCATGAATATTCTTATGTGGTGGGAAGATTTTGATGGCAAAGTTCCTCAGCCTGCTATTTTGAAGCCCAGGCCTATCTGGACGGGAAAGCAAGTATTTAATTTAATTATACCAAAGCAGATAAACCTTGTCAGATTTGCAGCGTGGCACCAGGAAACCGAAACAGGGTTTCTTACTCCTGGTGATACTCGAGTTCTTATTGAGAGAGGGGAGTTACTGGCCGGCACATTGTGCAAGAAAACTCTAGGGACTTCGAGCGGGAGTCTGATTCATGTCATTTGGTATGTAATGCCCTGCTGCCATAATTTTGATTTTGTTTCCAACATTCAACCTATGGGTGATTTTGGCGAGGCTGCGTTTGGAAAGCTTGATGTTAATGTTTCATTGAACTCACAATTTAACTATTCAATTATCAATAATCGCACATCACAGATGACCGACTAACTAACCGACCACCACCCACCACCATCACCATCACAACACCCTATCCTATCACCAGTGATCAATCAAGTGACCGGCCATGGCTCACCAACCACCACCTCCAACTTGCCAACCATCCGCATTCTGCCCTAACCATCTTGCTTGACCGACGTTCACGATTTATCTTCACAACACCTTCGTCTTCTTCCTCCCTTCCCAATCTACCAGCTTCTCCAGCTCATTAACAATCTTCGTCCTCTTCTTTCTTCCTGATCTACCACCCAACGCCATTATCTTCATTTCAAGAACTCATGTCTCACTTGCTTCAACCTTCATCGTAAGATGGTTGCTTCAATAAGGCTGCAATCTCGTTAAGAAGGTGGTGTGAACTGGAGGTGCTACTTGCTCGGTGATCATGGGTGGTTCTAGGCCTTATTGGGCTAGTCATGAATGAGGATAGGAATTGGGGGTGGCGGTGGAGGACAGGACTGGTCAAGGTGGTGGCTGAATAGTTAGTCACGGTGTAACTTAGAGGTCATAATTGAGTTACTTTAGGTGTGGTGAGCTTGTAAGTTGTAGTAGGTGTGAACCAAAGTTAATTACTCCGTATATGGGTTAGAGCTGTACTGAGGACAAAGAGACGTTTCTAAAATATTACCAAGTGAGAAAAAGTAGCAATTCCTTGAATGGGGAAAAGACGGAATTTGTAGCATTATAAAGATTGGAGGGAGTATAACCTTTTCATGTTGGCCCCTACCCAAACTATTTTCGGACTAACACTTTGCTGTTAGTTGTTATTGATGTACACTGTATACATACAATCTATATTTATTGCCTGGTGGAGTAGATCGGGTGAAACTTTTTGATTGTCGTCGGTATTCTATGTTGAGATTAAGTTTTTTCTTTGATCACAGGGAAGAAGTTGGACCAGATGCAGCTCGCAAATTTTTGGGTCACACTCAGTGGCTTGTCAATTATTGGCTGTTACAGCATGGTTTTAGTATTGGGATTGGAGATACGATTGCTGATGCTGCTACGATGGAAATTATCAATGAAACTATATCTAAAGCTAAAAATGAAGTGAAGAATCTTATAAGAGCTTTTCAGGAGAAACAGTTAGAGCCTGAACCTGGGCGGACAATGAAGGAATCTTTTGAGAACAGAGTCAATCAGGTACTTCCGTTAATCCCCTTATGTTCTTATTGTTTTCTTTCTGTTTGGCCGTTTCTTCTATAAAAGCCGTGCGCATCAGACTATTGAGCAATTTAATTTTTGCAGGTTTTGAACAAAGCTCGTGACGACGCTGGAAGTTTTGCACAGAAGAGTTTATCTGAGAGCAACAATTTGAAGGCTATGGTCACTGCAGGGTCCAAAGGAAGTTTTATCAACATATCCCAAATGACTGCTTGTGTGGGACAGCAGAATGTTGAAGGCAAGCGGATACCTTTTCATTTTATTAATCGAACATTGCCTCATTTCACAAAGGATGACTATGGGCCAGAGAGTCGTGGATTTGTAGAGAATTCTTATTTAAGAGGGTTAACGCCTCAAGAGTTCTTTTTTCATGCAATGGGTGGTAGAGAAGGTTTGATTGATACTGCTGTCAAGACTTCTGAAACTGGCTACATTCAGAGGAGACTAGTAAAGGCCATGGAGGATATTATGGTCAAATACGACGGGACTGTTAGAAACTCTCTTGGAGATGTTATTCAGTTTCTGTACGGTGAAGATGGCATGGATGCTGTTTGGATAGAGTCCCAAAAGCTTGATTCATTGAAAATGAAGAAGTCAGAATTTGATAAGATGTATAGATACGAGTTTGATGCTGAAAACTGGGAGCCTGATTATATGTTGAAAGAACACGTGGATGATCTGAAAACAATTCGTGAATTCCGAAATGTGTTTGATGCTGAAGTACAAAAGCTTGAAGCAGATAGATATCAACTAGCTACAGAGATTGCAGCTACTGGCGACAATTCGTGGCCATTGCCTGTAAACCTTAAAAGGCTCTTATGGAATGCCCAAAAAACCTTTAAGGTTGATATGCGAGAGAAGTCTGATATGCACCCAATGGAAATTGTTGAAGCGGTTGATAAGCTTCAAGAGAGGCTAAAAGTTGTTCCTGGTGATGATTTTCTGAGTATGGAGGCCCAAAAGAATGCTACCCTGTTTTTTAACATCTTACTTCGAAGTACTCTAGCCAGCAAACGTGTCTTGAAGGAGTTTAAGCTTAATCGTGAAGCATTTGAGTGGGTTGTGGGTGAGATTGAGTCCAGATTTTTACAGTCCCTGGTAGCACCTGGAGAGATGATTGGATGTGTTGCTGCTCAATCGATTGGTGAACCTGCCACCCAAATGACTCTCAATACTTTCCATTATGCTGGTGTCAGTGCGAAAAATGTCACTCTGGGTGTGCCAAGATTGAGGGAGATTATCAATGTGGCCAAGAAGATTAAAACTCCTTCTTTGTCTGTCTACTTGAAGCCTGAAGTTAGCAGAACAAAGGAGAGGGCCAAGAATGTGCAATGCGCTTTGGAGTATACTACTTTGCGTTGCGTGACACATGCCACTGAAGTGTGGTACGATCCAGATCCTATGAGCACAATTATTGACGAGGATGTGGATTTTGTCAGGTCGTACTATGAGATGCCAGATGAAGAGGTTTCGCCTGATAAAATTTCTCCGTGGTTGCTCCGTATAGAGCTGAACCGTGAAATGATGGTAGATAAAAAATTGAGCATGGCTGATATTGCGGAGAAGATAAACTTGGAATTCAGTGATGATCTGACTTGTATCTTCAATGACGACAATGCTGAAAAGCTTATCCTTCGTATTCGTATCATGAATGATGAAGCTTCAAAGGGAGAGTTCCTGGATGAGTCATCCGAGGATGATGTGTTCTTAAAAATGGTTGCTGGTAATATGTTGACAGAGATGGCACTCAAAGGAATTCTGGATATCAATAAGGTGTTTATTAAACAGGCCAAAGTAAATAAGTTTGATGAGCAGAAAGGTTTCAAATCAGAGACTGAGTGGATGCTGGATACTGAAGGTGTTAATCTTTTGTCTGTTATGTGTCATCAAGATGTTGATGCCACGCGGACGACAAGTAATCACTTGATTGAAGTTATGGAAGTCCTCGGAATTGAGGCTGTTCGTAAGGCTTTGCTTGATGAACTGCGAGTTGTGATATCATTTGATGGGTCATATGTAAACTATCGGCATTTGGCAATATTGTGTGATACGATGACTTATCGGGGTCATTTGATGGCTATTACTCGTCATGGTATTAATCGGAATGATACTGGGCCCTTAATGCGGTGCTCCTTTGAAGAAACTGTTGACATACTTCTTGACGCTGCTGTGTATGCGGAATCTGATTATTTGAGGGGCGTGACAGAAAATATCATGTTAGGGCAGCTTGCGCCTATTGGGACAGGTGGCTGCTCGCTGTATCTCAATGAGGAGATGCTGCGGCATGCTATTGAACTCCAGCTCCCAAGTTATGTGGAAGGTTTGGAGTTTGGCATGACGCCTGCTCGGTCACCCATCTCTGGGACTCCGTACCATGACAGTATGATGTCTCCTGGCTACATGTTTAGTCCCAATCTCCGTCTGTCACCTAACTCAGACGCTCAGTTTTCTCCGTATGTTAGTGGGATTGGTTTCTCTCCTGCATCTCCTGGTTTTATTCCACATTCACTTCCTGGGTATAATCCGGGTTCCCCTAGTTACAGTCCCTCTTCACCTGATTATAGCCCTGCTTCACCTAGTTATAGTCCAACATCTCCCACTTATAGCCCTAGCTCTCCGAGCTATAGCCCATCAAGTCCGGCGTATTCACCTACTAGTCCATCTTACAGCCCTACTTCACCCAGCTACAGTCCCACATCTCCCAGCTACAGTCCAACTTCACCGAGTTATAGCCCCACGTCGCCGAGCTATAGTCCAACATCGCCTGCTTACAGCCCCACTTCTCCTGCTTACAGTCCTACTTCACCTGCTTATAGCCCCACATCTCCATCTTACAGCCCAACTTCGCCATCCTATAGTCCAACGTCCCCATCTTACAGCCCCACGTCACCCTCTTACAGCCCCACTTCACCCTCATACAGCCCCACTTCCCCTTCATACAGTCCTACTTCACCTGCTTACAGCCCGACGTCTCCTGGATATAGTCCCACCTCGCCAAGTTACAGTCCCACTTCGCCGAGTTACAGTCCTACATCTCCAAGTTACAACCCATCAGCCAAGTACAGTCCCTCCCTTGCGTACTCCCCAAGCAGTCCAAGAATATCACCATCAAGTCCCTACAGTCCAACCTCTCCAAATTACAGGTAAACTTTGGCTCTACTGGATCTCCATGTATTTTTATCTTGACTTTTCACAATCAAGATTGCCTTCATAATTACTGAATTATTCAGCCCTAGCTGGATCTTATTGTGACTCATTTGCTTCTTTTTCAGCCCAACGTCGCCTTCATACTCACCTACGTCACCCTCATATTCACCTTCAAGCCCAAGCTACAGTCCAAGCAGGTATTGTTTACGGTTTTGCTGTTTTATCAACTTTTAAAACCATTAAACCAGTGCTCAGATAGACTAAAGGGTGTGTCTGTGTGATCTTTCTTTCTTATTCAAGGCTTCTGTGTTCGTATTAGTCTTTGTTTGGAGACAAGAGAGAAGGGTGGGGGATGGAAAGGGGAAGAGGGAGAACGAAGTGAACAGTGATCCCTCCTTTCAAATGTTTCATAGATACCTCCTTTTCCCTGTAACCTAGCCTACTATCTGAACACGAAAGTTGCATCTTCCCCTTTCCTCCATTCCCCTCTGCAAATCCCTCCTTTTACAAGCCTTTGAAATTGTTTCCATATAGGGAGTACTCCATTGGTTATTATGGCTGGGATAGTGGGATGAAGTTGAGAAACTCTTCACTTGTAGAGTTATCTACTATATGGCTGTAAACCCATACTTCTAACAATGATATAAGTTTCCTTTTGATAAAAGTAGGGCCTCAGACATGAATTTGCTGCCAGGTTAATGGCATCATCATCATCATCATCATCATCTTGTTTGTATGTTTCTTCTAATGGTTTTGCTTCTTGAAGTTACTGACAATTGTATTCTTGCATCAGCCCATACAATTCAGGTCCAAGTGTGGATTATAGCCCAAGTTCTCCACAGTATAGGTGAGAACTAGTCAAATATTTATGCTAGTTTGATTAATTCTTCTTGACTAGGCATATAAGCGGCTGATTTCTGACTTGTGCAGTCCAAGTGCTGGCTATTCACCTAGTGCTCCTGGGTACTCCCCATCATCCACCAGCCAGTACACTCCACAAATGAGTGACAAGGATGATCAGAGCAAGTGAACTTTGAGATAGCAGATGAAGGTCGCTTTGAGGGTTGATTGACATTGAGAAAGCACAAGTAGTCGACCTAGGATATACTTGTGTATTTAGCTGTTGGCAGCATTTGGTACTTGAACGCTAGTTTATCTGTGTTTTCAAGAAGATGCTACTACTTGTGGAAGACTGCTAGACTTAAAACTTTCTTTACTGACTCTATTGACACTTACATTTCCTTTTCAACTTATTACCCGATTTTTCTCTGGCTTTTAAGAATTTGCTTGGACTGATTGAAAGCTTAAAATAAAGAAGAAAAGGAGAAAAGTGATGTGGTCAAGGAAAGATAAGGAGAGTAATGAAGGGAGGATGGAAGTGATAGGGTAACTACTAACTAGTGACTACACTGATTTACTGGTTTATCTGGATAGTACAAATTCGATAATTTATTAACCATTTGATTTTGAAACCTTACCCATCATTAATTGAGTCATAATGTATATTCTTTCAATTCAACTCTATTTTGTGCATGATATCACAACACATATGTTGATGTATATTTTGCAACGTGAATATTTTTAGTTATATGTTGCTAACACTAGTTTAGGGTTGTCATAGTGTTTCTCTCCACAGTATAGTATACAAACTGTACTTTAGTCTATCTGGGTTTGCGAAATGAATATAATTTCCTAAACCAGCCCCAAACTCGAGTATGTGACTATGTGGTGCGTTTTCCCGTTCTCGAGAAGAATATAAGAGGAGGCCACACTTGATAGCACTTAACTCTATTGAAATTTGTAACGAAAACAATTATATGGTTATTATAAGTCAATCAATTCTATAAATTGACTCAATTAATCACTATTAAGGTTCTGTTCTTTAAGACTGAATGAAACTGAACTAAATTGAACTGAACTGAACTGAATGGATCTGAGCCGAATTGAATTGAACTGAACTGAATGGAATAGATCTGAATTGAACTGAATTGAAGTATCATAAATTTTATTATTATTATTATTATTATTATTATTATTATTATTATTATTTTATTATTATTATTATCATTTCAATTTATAATAAGTTTATAAATCATATAAAATGTTTTCCGAAATTTCCTAAAATTTTTCTGAGATATTTTATAAATATCTAAATTTTTTTGAAATTTTCTGATAAATTTAGAAAAATAAGGTGGAGAGAACAGACCCGTAGTCTATTATTCTAGGAGTCGTTGCTACGTACTACGTACTATTTGGAGATTTTTTGCAGGAGGACAAGTGGCGTAGCATAAATTGGAGTGTTAGTTTTGATGATGAAAAAAAAAGATGTTGAGGATATTATGAATATATTTTTTTATTTTATTTGAATTTTATGGTCCTCTGGAAATGAAGAGAGTTATCTAGAGGTGCATGTGGATGTGGTGGTCAAAATTAAAAAATTAAAGAAACATTTGTTTTGTTTGCTTTTCGTGTGTTGCCTTCTTCCTTTCTAGGCAAAATGTTTTTGGAGGATTTGCCCTCATAAATGTTACGACTATAAATTTCATTATTATTTTATCTTTTTCGTAAAACAAATACGTTATATATTAAGAAACGATTATACGATCAAATATATTGTAAACCAAAACTAAAAAAATGTCAAATAAATTAAGTCACTAATAAATTAATTTTTTTTTTCAAATTTCATGTCATCGAGGTCTCGAGGACACTCGACAACCATAAGCTATTGATAAGTGAATGCATTATGCATTCGTACGTACGTCTTGAAGATTGTGTTTATGGCCGTGTACGGTGAGCTGGTGTGACTGTGACGTACAAGGCAGTAGCCATGACTTCCGAAAAGTAGTATATATCTACATTATGATGAGGACTGCGTATCATATTCATATACTCGCGTGTTATATGCATAGTAAAATATGATGCAACATACACACGAGTTATAATGTAAAATATCTTTGTTAATGAAATTCTCATTCCTTTTAATATCGAGCATAAATTCAAACTATTAATTATTATTCCCATTCCCATGTATTCTTAATACACAAATTCTTGGGTGAGACGGTCTCACAATAACGTTATTTTGAGACATCTCACATAAGAAGGTGATTATGGGGTCAGTTATATTTAATTTCTTTGAAAATTAGTAAGTCTCATGATATGAGACGGTCTCACGAGAGACTTACTGTTCTTAATAATAAGATACTCCCTTCGATCTGTTCCAGTCATTTGTTTACTACCTATTCTATTTTGGGTGTATCATTCATTTGTTTACCTTTCTATTTTAGGACTTGATTCAATGAGTAATTTTG
>JAUEKU010000012.1:2788951-2807734 GCA_032274805.1 Gypsophila paniculata | reverse complement strand
GAAAGCCCATTCAGCCCAATATCCCATTTTATCAAAAATAGCTAGAGATGTACTTGTGGTTCCGGCGTCTACAGTTGTGTCCGAGTCTGCTTTCAATGTAGGGAGAAGAGTTTTGGACGAAAAAAGATCGAGTTTACATCCCGATTCCGTCAAAATGTGTGTTTACAAGAAGGATTGGGATCAAGCAATAATACGGAGGCAAGGAGTCAAAGAGGACAACAAATTTGAGGACGATCTGTACATGACAACAGACGACTCATCAGCCGTCGGAACCGATTTGGGAGATAGAGACGACTACGACGACGACGAAGAATGAACACATCTTAAATGACAACAGACGCTTCATTCCAAATTAATAGGTAAGGAAGGTAAGCGAACTATGTGGGTTTTGATTCTTTCGAGATAGGTAGGCAACTTAATTTCTATAATTTAAATTTTTTTTAATAATATCAAATATTTTTCTCCGATATTATTTTAAAAAATTATAGAAATTTTGTCCAAGCCCAAATTTTATTTACCTTATTTTTGTTTCGAAAAAAAAATTAAGTTTTGTATAATGACGGGTCGGCCCGACCCGGCCCGCCCAGACCCGCACACGGGCCGGTTCCGGGCCATAATCCTAGCAAGCGGGCCCCAAAATTTGGCCCGGCCCGTGACCATCTCTAGCGGGGAGTCTATATCCACCACCGCACCGCTGCAACGAAAACCATAATCAAACATAACTCCAAAATGTTGAAATTAAAGGAGACTGGGTAATTAGTTAGGGAAGGGAGACAATATAAAAGGTGTGGAGAAAGTTTCAAGTGAAGTAGTGCTGGTAATTACAAGTAATGTAATCTAATATAGTGTTGTTGATAAACAGAGACTTATCCAGAGTGAGCGGCATCAAGATTGAAGATCATCAAAGTAGGAAGAGGGAGCAGAAATCATAAGGAGAATGAGAAGAAGCGTAGAATGAGGATGTCCGAGTTTCGAGATCGATGCTATGCCTGCTTCCCATGTCTCTCTGATCCAGGTCGGTCTTATTTATTTATTTATGTCCCCCAGCCTCCAACTTAACTTTGTTTGGTTGTTGACTTTTGATTATGATTTGTGCAGGTCGGAGGTCGGCGATGTGTCTGAAGGTGGCTTTGGTCACCATCCACGCCGTCTACTTGGCCGTCCTTTTCCTTGTCGATCCTCACCATCTCCTTGATTCCGTCTCCACTCACCCCTGGTCTGCTCCCCTCCCTTTCTCCCTTTCTCTCCTTTTCCTTTCCCTTTCCCTTTCCCCTTTCTCTTCATTTTTCTCTCCTTTTCTTTTCAGCGCTTCTGCCTTCTATCTCTTGCTCTTTCTCGCTACCTTGTTTCAATATTTTCTCACTTCCAACACTTCTCCCGGGTACTCTACTTTCAACCCCTCCTCTTCTTTTCTTCTCTTCTGCTTTCTTATCTTCCCCTTTTTAACCTTTCAACTATATTCTTTTCTTGTTTTAGCTATGTACTTGACGCAATGCGAGCTGTTAGTGAACCCGTTTCTATGTATGTCTTACTTTCCCATGTATTTACTGTCCTGATTCTATTTCCTACTCGTATTCTTCTTCTTCTTCTTCTTACTATTATTATTAAGTTTTGCTTATGATGATCAAGCGAAGGCAACCTGCTACAACCAAATATGGGCGTGCTGTTATTACTGTGGATGGCAATCCCCTTGGAAGAAGCCTTCTTGGAGATCACACTACTTCTTGGACCAAGCTGGTGACCGAGATGTATCCTCCTGGTTCCTCTATGAGGTACCCCCCCCTTTCTTGTTGCTTCCTCTCTCCCTCCCTCCTTCCTTTCTTTTTTTATTTTTTCACTGGTTTTTGACTTTTTCCTAGATTTGCTTTTACTACTTTTAATTTTTCCATCTTGTTTCCTTTCAAGTTGCGGACTGATGATATCTTTTCTTGTTTGTTGTTGTCCTTTCTTATTTTGGCAGACAATGGACTTGCACATCTTGCAATATTTTGCAGGTAAGGCCATTTGCTCACGTTTGTTTTCTCTTACCTGAGACAAAATCTCAAGTTTTTCTAAAGTCTTGGAACTTATCCATCCTTGGGTTGTGGTGTAGTGATGCTATCAATCTATTGGCCTCGACTCCTATTTGGTGACATCTTCTGTCTCGTTCCTTACTGCATCCCCTTTTTATAAGAGATTTTGAATACTGAAAATCTATGTTATACAGCTCAGCTTTAGATGTTGGACATGGATGCGTGTCTGTTCTTAGCAAAGCTATTTTTTGTCAAAATATGTTTTTGGTCTGACTGATTTGTCAAAAGTATTGACGTAACGTAGCTGTAAAGTAAAGTATTCTGAAAGTATTAAGAGGCCTCGGGGATCTAGGTGGGCTAGCCACAGCAAATAGCTCCCAGGCTGTCATGCACTCCTTCCCACTATTATTCTTCTTCCCATGTTCTTTACGCAAAATAATTGTATAAGAGTATCGTACTCTCATATGCTATCGTTTTGCAACATCTTTCATGAATCATATGCACTCAATTTGCAATGTCTAGGTAGTAGGGATGGTAGCGAAAGGTGGTTCCATCTAGTCTGTCGAAGTTGTGTATAGGTAGTAAAAACAAAAATAAAGTCCAATAATTGGCAACCTTGCTTGTAGTTTCAGCAAAAGGCGTTTCCATCTAGTCTGTTGAAGCTGTGTAGTGCGCTTAGTATAGCTAATAATTTATCTCATTGCTTAATATGACTTGTTGAAGTCACTGATATGGTTCAGACCCTCTTATAATGGTTGTTCATGGTCCTATATTTCATATTGTTAAGTGTATTTGATTGTTGGTGAATTTGCTTTGCAGCCTCCTCGAGCTAAGCATTGTCACGACTGTGATAAGTGTGTTCTTCAGTTTGACCATCATTGTGTTTGGCTTGGAACATGCATAGGGCAGGGTAACCACTGTCGATTTTGGTAAGGGTCTGCTATGTTTTGTCATTTGTATTATTGAATCCACGGACCCATTTGGTACATGCTATTTTATCGACTTCTGCATTTCTGCATCTGTCGAAAACCTTTGTTAGTTAAAAGATGTACTGGAGAATTTATATAAAATATGTAGATGTTAGCTTTGTGTGAAACCTTAATTGTGTGATTGGCTGTTGGCTCCCAGATTGTCACTTTTGGATGCCCTCCATTCAAGTCCAAATGAGACATTTGTTTTTAGCACTTTTCGATGCACATAAAAAATCGTTCAAGATTCCGCATCACTATACTTTTTCTTATTTATTGCAAAAAATTTGCAAGATTCCCTTCAGTCATAAATAGTGTCAAGGAAACAAATGTCTCATTTGGACTTGAATGAAGAAATTAGTTTTTTCGATGTATGCAGTTGCTCTATCATGTCTCGACCACATCTGCCCTATGTTTCTAGTCTTTATGCCTTGACGTCAGCTCTATATGGACTTTTTAACATTTGAATGTAAACATGCCTATATTGACTTGTCACGTGAGTAATTTGATGCTTTGGATTCAAAGTGGTTGTGTGTAAAAGAGAGTGCACATGATGGATAGTGCTGAGGAATTACCATTGGTTGGATGATTCATCGACCACTTTTTCTATGAAAAACAGATCGGCGTTGATAATACTTGCTATTGCGATCCTTCCCCTTGATATAAGGATTATCATACAGTGTTACGCATTCCAAATTGATTGTGTTTGTTATCGATTTGTTGTATAGAAAAGGTCTAGTAGGTCCTGTTACAACGAAACATATGAAAACTGGTACTCTACTGAATTTATGACCCATTTGTATGACTGGTAATACCATCTGGGCGTTAAGCTCTTAAGCCCTGAGCTCAATTGATAAATGAAAGCAAGAGCCTTGGTTATGCTTTATCACTCCTATAACTCACCGATTTGAAAGGATTTATGAAACTACATAATTAAGTTGTGAGTAAAATGAAAAGGAGGCCGGACTTGTTTAGAGGTTTGCAAATCTGTTTGGGGGGTTGCTGATTTTGCTGTGACTAAAATTCCGCGCATGCTGTACAGGCAATCTGATCTCGTGGACAGGAAGCACTGCTTTCTGCTACCTACTTTCTTTATTGTGGTTTATTGTCAAGTTTACAGAGATTTCCATTGTGTTTGTAGGTGGTATATCTGTGCAGAGACGGCATTGTGCCTTTGGACTGACATCTTATATATTGTATATCTGAAAGCCCACTTTTCTAGATCCTGGTATTCCCTCTTTCAACCCATCCATTAAAAGGATGCAATTAGATTATCTAAGAGCTACTATCACTGTCTTAATTTTTGCGTCATTATTGGACTTATATTTTTGTTTTATTCTGTATTCTTTTATACTCCGTATGTATCTTTCCAACTCTTCTCTTTTTTAGATTATTTTTTTTTTCTCCAAATTGTTATCTTTTTATCTTTGTGGTTTTTGCTTTTATTTTTTCTGTAGAACTTATTAGATTCATTTTATTTGTTTATTCATTTATTCAAATGTTTCTTTTTTACTGTCTTTCTTTTAAATAAAGTTTTTAAAATTTGTACGCTTTCCCTAACTTAACTTATTAGTATTGTGTTACGCTTTCCCTAACTTAACTTATTAGGATTGTGTTACCCTTTCTCTTCGTAGTATGTTTTTTCAATATTTTACCTTTCTTGAATAGTTCTAGCCGGCCTCAATTTGTTTTTCGACTAAGGCTTTGTTGCTGTTGTAACTGGAAACAAGTATCATTTCGCTTTTACCAGTCCCTAGTAAATCTATTTAGCAGTTCAGTGGAAGGTTTGGGAAAACTTTGCATACTACCTAAACTCTGGAACCCTTCCTGGAGAAAGGGAAGACGTATATTCAATTTTTCGTTAGTAAAAGATTGCGGACCCAGGGGTGAGGCTATGAAGGATTGTTACTGCTCCTTATTTATAACACCATCGGCTTCCCGTGCTTCCATAATTTGTAACTGCCTCCCCTGATGGACGTGATGGTCTTATCGTGGATGATTGATCATGCGTAAAATAAAAATAAAAAAAGTTGAGTGAGACAGTGATTATCGACAAATGGAGTTGTGAATCTTTGATCTCAGAGCTGGTTCTCAGCAATCATTTTGATTCTATTCAAAAGGACTTATGTATAGTTGTTGCCAAGTGTCTCATTTCAAGCAAGCACTGTCTTGGTGCTGTGAGTAAAATTGTGCATGATAGCCTTGGAACATTGTTCATTTTAGTCATCCTTAGGGGGTTTGGGGAATGTGGGTAGCATGCATTTGATACCTTCTTAGTAAACTTAAGCGATTACCTGTATCACAATGATTGAAATACTTCAAACATTCTCAGGTCGGTGGATGCAGTCATGATAGTATTGCTCCTTACTTCGTCAATATCCTTGGTCTTTCTAGTGCTTTTGCTTATATTTCACAGGTAAGTGCAGCGATAACTACCAAGATCATTCATCATTTTTTCAAAATCCTCTTCTGGTAATTTTGTTCTTAACTTTGGTATTGCATTTTGGTGATTTTGCAGTTATCTTGTTTTGACAAATCAAACAACATATGAGCTTGTAAGACGCAGACGAATCCCCTACATGAGGTTAGTAATTCACTCTCCGAGCTTTATCATTTTTCGTGTTGCTTGAATATTCAATTTCGGATTTTCTGTAATTATTGTAAGAATGACTTCCTCGTGGTGAACCTGGTTGTCAAAAAGTAGGCGCCCAAATCGTGAAGTAAACTGCAGCTGTTAAAATTTAGTTCTTTGGAGTGAGGTCCATGATTGTGAGCTAACTTGGAGGAATTGTTTTATTCTATTTTTAGTATTGAGAACATGTGCAGTCAGGTCTCCAGATATCTTCAAGAATGCATTTTGTGATTTTAAGTATTTTGGTTTAGAAAGCTTATAGCTTCGTGCTAAATCCTGTGCAGTAGGTGATTACATTAATACTCCGTATTTTTGTTTACTGAAATATGACATTGTACTTACCCCCACCTATTTTTCAAATTCCCCACTCACATGATTTGAGAAGTGGGAAGACAACAAAAAAAGCGTAGTAGTATATCCCTTACTTTTTGTTTAGCCTTAAAAACTTGTGAATAAGTGTGTATGTGTAGATTGGAATGGATGGAAGCGAGTATTAAACTGACCAGTCTTTAATTATTATGCAGAGGGATACCTGAAAGAGTATACCCATTCAGTAAAGGCATTTGCCGGAACATGTACAATTTCTGCTGTTCTCGGAGTAGTATATATAATCTGGAACCTTTGCCGTCAGCTGAAGAACTAGATGCCAAGAGCCGACCAATCTCATTTTCTGATGTTATATGTTGCAGTTGTTGAGATTGCGGCAAACGTGAGGTTTATGAATGTATAAGATTGTTAGATTTGCAGCATTGTAAAGGTCGTGGCACCAGTATTGACGTGGTTCAAAATCATTTTTTATATCGGGAATGTCATTGCACATCGTCAAAATATTTTACTTGCTGGTTCCAGTTCAGCTTCACAGATATTTTTTCTTTTTTGGGTAAAACATAACTAATGTTTGCCTCGTTCAACTTCAAAATTGATTCACTAAGAGATTTCTAAACTGATTTTCAAAATTATTTACCAAGTTAAAACCTTCCTTGTTAGATTTATATATCATCACAAATGTTAAAATAAGATCGTTGTTCGCGTACGATTATTTATTTGAGTAAAATGTGATCACTTGAATGATTGTTATGACCATTTTAACGCTTATAGTAATCATATTTTAAACCTCTAAAGGTGGTTACAATAAACATTGAAATAGTCACAATAGGCTTGAAAACGATTACTTTGTACTCAAGCAAATTATTGTACGTGTACGACTGTTCACGATAAAATTACTCTAAAACGAAACGGTAGGCTACCACATTGCGCCTTTCCTGCTGTGTTGTACATACATGTGTGAAATTCAGCCTGCGGTCTGTCACGCCATGGGCTGTGCAAGCCCAAAAAAATTATCATCCCCAAGTTGTGCATGTGTTAGGATCATGCCAAGCCAGTGACAAACTGTTTTTACGATCCACACTTAATTCGATGTACCCATAGGTTTGAGTGCAACTTATTTTTTCAAGACAAATAATTGAGGACATTTAGGGAAGGAGTTACAGTAATTTACAAGAAGAAAAAAGTCCAGTACCTATCTAAGACACCCGTGTCATAATCTTCTATAGTCGCACACTAAAAACTGGACGCTGGCTAATGTTGAACGCTCTCATGTAGACCGGGTGCAATGGAGTGAGGAAACTATTTCTCAATTATACAATAGTACAAACACCTTACCCGGTTGTTTTGAACTGGAACCACCATCAAGTCATTCACACTGCCTTGTGACCATTGCTTATGTTCAAAATCTAACTGTTCTTCACTTGGGACAACAGCTCACTTCTGTCTTGTTTAGTCTTGCCATCTTGGCTCCTCTTGCCCTTTATCCCAACCACTAGGTTAAACATAGGGCTATCGTTTGCTTCCGGTCTTCCACTTTTTAACAGTGAAAAGCTTGGTTCTCTTGCTGGATTTCAATGTCTCAGCTTCTGATAGTAGCATGGCAGTACTAACTTGATGATGGCTATTATTACCTTTTTCATCAGCTAGCAATTTTAATTCAAATGCACCCCGCGTCAAATTCCTTGCCACCTGGTAAGAGTTGCATCAGGCAGTCAAACAAGAGGCAACAAGCGATAGCATTCACTATGACATATACTAATACTACACTAATATTCCAACACGTCTAAACAAATTTTATGGTATTTTCTACTGCCTAGAAACCATTTTAGTTACAGCATGATTGACCAAGTTAAAATAGTAGCTCAAACTGTAGAGTTCTTTTTCTTCAATAGAACTATGGAAGTACACGAAACTTGGAAGAAGCTTCACCAGAAGAATTGTATATGTCTCATAAGTTGATTGCCACAACATCTTTAGAGCTACTATTCTGTATTTCATTTGAGCTGAGGAGAATTCCTCTAAGAAAAGAGTGACACGTAGTACAATCCAACCATGGTATCAAATGTTAGTTTAAGACTTGATTTTCGAATCTGCGTGATCTTCATTGTAGCACCATAAATGCGACATTACCTCAAAATGCAGTCACGATAACGTTTAAAACTTTGTTAACTAGGTTGTGATGCAGTGCTGCAGCCAGTTTTACACCAGGAGTCCAACAAAATAAGAATCGAGAGTTCAATGAGAACTCAGAACACTAATAAGGAAACAAGACTCTATTCACCCTGAACATCAAAGAAAGCTCTCATCATTACCTCCATAGACAAATGTACTACTATATCTAGCGGGAGAAGTTATTAATCGCAAATTTTCATTTACGATAGGTCACATCCGTCGTACGACTGGAATATGTTACCACTTTGTACTAAAATGTTACCATTTAACGACAAGGGTTGTAACACTCGCTACAACATTTTGTCATCAAATGGTATTTCGTAATATTTTAGTACAAAGTGGTAACATATTTCCGTCGTAAGCTTACAACGGAAATGACCCCGTCTTAAGTGAGACTTGCTTGTTATTAATAAGCTGGAAGAATTCTCTACAATTTGGATTCCGCTGTTCCTTTTCAAAAAGTAAACATGCAGATGAGACTGCCAAATTTTTTCCCTCATATTACCCCAAAAAAATACCACGTAGCATACAGGACGTATTGCCAACAAAATTGAGCAAAACCTAGTGAAATATCCGTACTTCCAGAAAGTCCTTTAGATGAATGTAATCAAAGACTTCCGAGACAGGATTGCATTTGGGTGATTCTGAAAATGGTTGTTAGTTTTGGGTATTTTTCAGTGAACAAACCAACTTAAGAGCCTAGCATGTACTATAAAAAAGAGCTTTATGAAGTGCCAGAATTTTCTCAACTTCCTCACAGTAGAAGCAAAACTAAGGCTCCAGCAACAGTAACAAACTGGTAATTTCAGAGGTTACCCATTTCCTATGAACGGTTACGTGTAACTAGAGAGTTGTTTTAGGCTGCATTTGAGTTTGAAAACAATCAGTAGGCAGATGGCACGAGTTAAACCCAAACCAGAATTTAAGTGCTCAAATTTCAGACCAACTAAAGTTGGAGAGCTTATCATTGCTCCCTCTCATTCATTAGTATTCATCCCAGTCAATGAATTTAATGCCCGACCTATCCCACCACATTTTTTCTCTCCTCACGTTCATCCAACCGACCGACCCCAGCATCTTAATATACGTGTCAAACAACAATGTTGCAAAATCAATGAATGAGATGGAGTTTAACTCTTACTTAGGCCATGTTCTTTTGGACTTAATTTTCCTGAACTGAACAGATATTAATGGAACTAAATTTCAGTGTCTTAATGCAACTAATCTAAACTGAACTGAACTCAATGGACCTGAAATTAAGTCCAAAAGAACAGGGCCTTAAGGAATGACTCTTGATGGATGTACTTGGAGAGTAAATTGGTTATTTATAAGGTTATACATAGTGGCCAAAAAGTGACTCTCCATTTTATCAAAGGCTAATCATTTTAGATGTTTTAAGGTCAAATATTAAATGGTTACTCCCTCCATCCCAGTTACAGTGTCCTACTGTCCTCTTTCTAGTTTCTCCTTCTGTAATATCCCAAATAAGTGTCCACTTTCTAAATATCATACAACAGAACAATGATCTCCCCACACTGCCCCTGATTAAGTAACACATCTGGTCCAAATAATTGAACCTTCACATGTAAAAATGCAAGTCAACGGGCAGAAGTGACATTTTGAGATATTTCTTAGTACAATGTAAGTGGGTAGTAGGGTGCTTTGTTACTTGATCTACACAGAAATAAAAGGCCACAATAACATTAAACGAAAGGAATAAAAACTATCCCTATCGCCTAAATTTTATACCGTGCTGTCAATTTATTAATGATTTTACATTTATATGTACTACCAGATCTACTCAGTGAGCTTTTTTTTTTACATCATAATCGGCTGGTTATAAAGTTTTTGAGCTTTAAGCTCCTTTACAACAATTGTTGAACTCGTATATACAATCAAACTAGGAAAAAATTAATTAAATTCTGCTACAAAATTTACCAAGCTCCGTTTCAAAGCGCTTTGACTTCTATATGATTTCAGAATAGAGTTATTCAGCACTAAAACAAAATAATTGAGTTTTTCGAAGAGGTTATTGAGTTTAAGCACAAAATCAAACATAACTTTTGAGCTTATAGTTGCACTAGTTAAGTTCGTATACAAACTCCCGAAACTGTCGTTAGTTGTATATTAAATTGGTTGCTACCACGTTGAATCTTTTTCTTTCAGATAAGCCAAGCAAACATTAAGTTGGGCAGATGACAATTGTCTTGTTAGTACGTGATGTTTTTGAGCCCAAAAAGACGCCTTTAACTTGTAAAGAGCGTATTTATTGTTACAAGTTTATCTTGCATTTAAATGTCATTCTTAATCAGCACCTAGATTTATCTCCAGGTACTCAACGACAGTAATTTCTTGCTCGTATTAGCTATTGATTGAAAGTGAATAAGCTACCTCAACCATGCTATTAAATCAAGGCTCCAACTCCATTGCTTGGAGAGGTTTTGATTGTTAAAATGGACGCATTTAGAGGAGGATGCTTAGAATTAGAGCATTTATGACGCAACAATCAAGATCACAATAACAGATTCTGAGACCAAGACTGAAACAAATATATAATATCATGACTATGACAGACGCCATAGATCTTCACAGAAAATTTCAAATCATACTTGCAGAGAGCATCAATGGCTTGAAATTGTCAGCGGATGTAAATTTAAAACTCAGATGATGATTGATTATTGAGCATACCTTCAATAGAATCCATACTTTCAGAGAGCTACTCAAAGTTGCAAGTTTTGTCTTTTTCCCCGATGTCAAGTAATCACACATGTAAGTGTCAACTCTCAGTAACAATCTAGGCCAAGACTTGGGGCTACCTGGGTCTGCTTGTCGGTCCATTGTTGCCTGATACATAAAAATTTATGTAACACCATAAGATATATCAATATGCTGAAATAAGAAAAACGACGCTTTATAAGAAAAAAATTATGTTTACAAATATAAGAAAGTTGACACTTGAGAAGATGAAACTATGTTTTCTATGGTTTCCAAGAAATCCTATGTCGCGAGTTACAATTGAAAGAAGCATGAATAAATTTCCGACTGTATCTATTTTCAATAGGACAAAAATCTTCAAAAAAATGAATCATGTAGAGTAACTAACGCCTTACTAGTAAGCTGCAAATTTCATGCTCAATTTTTGAGAAGGATGTCTCCAGAGCTTCAACTCTTCCTGTGCCATGACAGCAAGTGCAAGGTTCACTAATCATAAATGTCACACTCGGACGCACCTGTTTACATGATAAATGCTTAGCCAAGACTGGGAGTACAGTGTTATTGCTTATCACATTACAAATAATGAAGCGTCAGCGATCAAAGCATACCCTCTTTCTGGTTATCTCCATCAATCCATGCTTTGACAATTCAGAGACCTTGACTATTGAGCGGTCTCTCTCAACAGCCTTACTGACTTGTTCATAGATCAATCTTTTGTTTGCTGGCAAGAATACAGCAGTGAAATAAAGATCAAGAATCAATCATGCCCGCAGCTGGCAGGTTCTAGTTTGAAAAGAAACCTGACAGTCTTTTCTAATGATGAGTCCTTGAGGGAAAGGGTACTCAAAATTTTAATTAGTACTCTTTGATTCAAATCAGAAACCTAGTCCTTTCAAAACTAAATATTGACTTAAAAGGGCAGTCATTAAGTTACAAGCTTCTGTTGATCCATCAATGACCAAATCCACAATAAGTAAACTTTGCATGTGTGCATCTGTGCCCCTCGTTAGAGAGTACATTCAGAATGAAGAAACAGAAATCCATTGAGGAAGCGTAAGAGAGAGGCAGTCTCAGTCAGAGTTTACTTACAATCATCCATCATATCAATAAAATCTACCACGATTATGCCACCAATATCCCTGAGACGCAATTCCCTGGCAATCTAGAAAAACGTTGACATTAGCTTCCTTGACAATAACTAAGGAATTGTTTAAAACTCTTACCTTTCCCAAGCAGCATACTCAGTTCATAAAAAAGTGACTCTGGCCAAAACTAAACTAAACAAAAAAGAGAGTGAAAGTGGCCAAGCACCTTTTTTATTTCTTCCCTCAAAATCCCTCTATGATCCTCCCCCCTCTCATCCTTCCAAGTCACGTGACATAGCTGATTATCAACTTAATACCTCCATCATCAGATTCTTTGTCTTCATTATCATTTTCAAGCCTCATTTAAAAGGACCATTTTCAACACTCACAATAGGTAAAGCCCAGATAAAACTTCAGCTCCTTAAATATTCTACTTTCCCAACTCAAAAATTCCATTCTTAGATATTCTCAAAAAAGACACTTATTTACGAGTTGCTCAGATTAGTAAATGAATGTACAGTCCATAATTAGTTAATTACAAGTTTATTTATTTATTTACAGTTTAGTTATCTCTAATAGTTGTTTAAATGAGTAGGAAACACCTGTTGTCAAACGGGAGATTAACAAAAATTGAATAGAGGAGTATACCAGCTGCAGAGGAGAGATGAGAACAGATAAAGGCCTAGAGAGCAATGTGTTGAATCACCAGTCGGAAGGGAACATTTTGTTGAGTGGAAATTGGAAGCAGGTAGGCTATTTTAATGGGGGAGCCGGAGATGGGAACCATGTAAGTGAATGAGAGGAACTGGAAAGTTGGTAAAGGAATTTGTTGGAGATATTCCCTTCCGGATTATTCAATGGAGTATTTTTTTTTTTTTTTTTTTACCAGAGTCACTTTTAGACATGAAATTTTTGGTTGGCTCTTTTGAAATGGTAGGACTTTTGAACAGCTTTCATTAAGGTAGGACTTCAGAGTCTTCAAAAAGAAAAGCACATAGGATAGGTGTAAGCTACTCAGCTATTAATTAACTATTCCTTTATCAAGCTCCCTCTTAATGTGGAGTTTCTTTTTCCTCCTAATGTAAATCCAAACTCTATATCAGCACCAGGATTCCGAACCATATTTCACCAGGATTCTGAACTTTTATTTGCCAGTCACTTAGTGACATTAACAAGATTATGCCCTATATTGAGAGTTGGAAAAGTGAGGATAGGGGTACAGTGGATGTGATCAGCCCAGGACTGCATACTCTTACCTGATCAATTGATCAATGGATCTTAAAACATGTACAATTGGACACAACAAGACAAATTGGTTTTAATTGACCTTTTATTAGACAAGCACTAATTCTGACTACCAACTATGGAGAGTAACTTAGAAAGTCGCAACAAAAGTCTGACAACTTAATCAACAATTGACAACTTCTTAACATGTAGAGAGACTTTTTAACACCAAAAGACATCAGGTCACATACTTGTTTTGCAGCAGCAAGGTTGACATCGAGAATAGCTTTCTCTTGTGAAGCCCCTTGACCAAACATTCCATGCCCTCCATTCACATCAATGGAGACTAATGCTTCAGTTTGCTCAATCACAAGAGAGCCTCCATTTGGAAGAGCAACACTATCAAAGAATTGCAATCAGCACAGATCTAAAGTTTGCTTTTACTCGTCAAATAAGAAACAAATGTTATTTGCCAGATGTTTAACGAGATAATTGCAGCCTTGTGGGTCTATCACATATATTTTTATGAAACGGGCAATGTCCGTGACAAAGTGTATTTCATGAATTTAAGGAAAATTCGTGACTGATTTACATTTCTTGCAGGAAAGTGCTCGATCAAGCTTAATACAACCTTTCAAAAAGGTGAAATTCAACCTATTTTATGGGCTAAATGAATCCAGCTGATCTACACACAAAGTCATCTTGTAACTGTCTTAAGGGGTGGGTTGTCAATAAAGTCATGTTTAGACTCTCATAATTAATAAAAGGAAGAGCTTCATGAACATGTGTTCTTTCAGTGCCCTTGTATGGTTCAGTGAGATACAGGACTATGAGCTCAAAATGATGATGTTTCATTCTTGACTTATGCTCTCTATATATGACACACTGACATAACCAATAAGCGTACAAGTGAGCTGCCTCCATCCAGTACTTTTTTCTCAACCAATCATACATTTTCATGAAAGGAATTATGCATATCAGTAAGTCATCCAAGAGACTTAACAATGGCTATAAAGAAAGCAAGATAGATTCAGATAGCAAATACACTATGCAAATAGCCAGGTCCAATGAGATCAAATGGTTAGCCGATGAATATGCTTCCGACACCAACTGATTCAGATATTTGAAAAAAATAAAAAGCGTAAAATGCCAACAAAAAAGATAACGATAAAGTAGAATTCAATCAGATTTCAAGAAATTTGCATTTGACTTCCTCACCGTTTGTTGATAATATTGTTGATCTCTTCTTCAATGTTAAATGCATCAAACAAGGGAACTTTCTTTTGATGTAGCTCAACTCTTTCACAGAGATCTGGAGCTATACTCTGCAGATAATTGGTCACCTAGAAAAATATACATAAAAATGACATCACTTTAACTGCAATATACAGCATTTGAATGTCAACTCCAACAAGTTATTTACTTTCGATTACACTTGCCACTTGAAGGAAATACATTCCTCAAAAAGCTAATAGTATCTTACAAAGCCTATCCCAATGGGAAGATGTTACTTAATGTCCTTGGAGCTTATGGAGAACCCGAGAGGATTGGGGATACAACTAAATAAGTCAGAACTTGGAAGCTATGGATGCTTCTCCAAGATTGTTCACCGACATCTTGACGCTTTTTTTATTACGTAGTATTACTATTTATGAGCATGAATCAGAATCTGTAATGCAGATTATCCCAAGAACGGGTCCACAACGCTATTCTAGTCAGATGTCAATATGTCATACTTGTAATCTTTTGAATGACCTTTCCCATGCGATCCTGGTTTAAATGTTACCATACAGGTCTCTAAAGGAAGGCTAATACCCATGAGACTTCCACCCCATCATTATCCTCATCTTCCACAAGTAACTAGTAGTTAAGAATGCGAATAAAATGGGACACATCAATCACCATTTGGTGATGTGAACAAGGTTAATGAAGGTAAATCGGAAAATCCTTGGTGCACATTTCTAAACGGTATCCATCTTATCACTTTAAGCTCAACAAAGATTGCACAAAGCATATGAAGCAAGGGTCATAGAGACTCGGAGAGTTGCACAGATAACAAGCTCTACACATTCGGACTGCACTATCAGCTAGCCAACCCACAAAGGAATCCACCTTAAAATTAAAGGAGGGATAACGAATACACATCGTACCTCATGGTATGTTCTTGGAGAGTCCACAACCATTCTCTTTACCTAAATAGAACCAAAAAAGATAAACAAAAAGAAAAGCTGAGTTTGATCACAAACTTGACTATTGTATAGATATGTATTACTTGTAGTTTGGATTTAACGTACATAAACTTCATCATTGTGACCATACAACAACATTCCCTCAGTACCTCAAAGGCACACACTGTCGGAGGGGTAAGGGGGTCAGATACATCTGTACTACGAGAGGTTGTTTGGAATATTGAGTATTCAATCAGAAATTTCTTCAAGAAAGCAAAGACTGTAAACCTTTTCATTAAAATAATCCTGGACAACAGAGAGTGTCTGGCCCATAGCCTGGTGCAAGATAACAGGTACAGCATCCTCCACACCTTCGTCTGCAGCAAGAGCAGCCGATTTTGCGTGTTCCATGATATTTCTCCAGGTTGAGAGCAAGCCTTCCAGATCCTTACGCAGTTCTTCGGCAGAATGACCAGCAGCAACTGTTCTAACAGTCACGCCAAAACCAGGAGGTTGCGAAGATTTTGCTATGACTCTCAAGCGTGTACGTTCAATACCAGAAATCTTCTTTGACACTCCGATGCTATTACAATGAGTGATCAATATCTAGAGTAAAGTAGAGAGGGTAAACAAACTCAACACACCAGCAGGAAACACCAAAAAGGAATGCAATTATAAGCAGTTAAGCACATGATGTTAGGCGGCGAAGTTTTGATACTCACCCAAAATCTGCTTCTAAGCTTTGGATATGCAGTTAATGTAGGGCCCTTGGTGCCCAATCCCTCTTTCACAACTTGCACTACTATCTTGGTTCCTTTACGAACAAGGGCCCACATGTCATCAGCACCTTGAATACGCCTGGTGGTTTTAGGTCCTTCAGTTTGAGGTAAACGAGGATCAGGTTGGACTTTTGGATGGTTTACATTTGCACTCAACTGATTGCCAAGGTCAATGCCATATTCATGTTCATGTTCATTAAAATCGTCATCTTCAAAATCAACGTCAAGATCATCATCGGAGAGTCTAGTATCATCTTGCTCTATGATTGTTTGTTCAACAATGCATGATGAAGAGTTGTTCAAATCAGTTTCCTTTGCAGTACCAAATGGAGGAAATATGAATGGTTCCCTCTTAGAGTTGATGTCCATAAGAGATGGTCTAGAACTCCCTATGTGAACAAAAGCACCACCCATATGAGGAACAAGTTTTGTTACCACCCCGAGGTAAACACTATCACATTGCACATTACATTTGACCGGTTCGAGTAATAACTCAACTAGATTTCCATCTTCAAGCACCGCAATTCTTTGCATGGTACAGACTGAACAGTTGATTAGAATCTCAATGGATAGACAACTCCCCTGCGTGACAAGATCACTCTCTCTTCTTGAAATAAGCTTTTCTGAAGCTTGGTGTCGCTGTTCTTGGAGGTCTACCAGGCTTTGCATATCTAGAGTGGGTTCGCTGATGCTGGTAGCATCAGAAACTGACTGGGTAATGATGTCCAAGGGATTGGTAGGAGAATACAGCAGCCACGGATCCTCTACAGGATACTCTCTTCCAGGGAAACACCAGTTAGGAGTTGCATCTAACGTAGCCTGATGGTTGCCATTTTCATCTTCGTTATCGGAAGTGAAACACTTTGGTAATGACTCTGGCTCGGAACAGATTGACAGAAATTGGAGAGTTCCATTTCCATCCATGGAGTCAATTTGAGAATTAATGCTTTGTTCAGGGGTATGAGAGGACACGTCCAGCAGTAACAGCCACGGCTCCTCCATAGGTTGGTATCGATCAGTGGAGTTAGGCTGATGATTAGAGTCATAAATAGTGTCTTCTTTTTGAAAAGGGTAACTGCTGTTGACAGCGATAACATCTAAAACGAATTTATTCTGTAGAGAAACAGTGTGAGTATGTCCCAGGATGTCCTTGTTATCTGTCAAAGCGCTGAAAGCATTAAGTGTTGAGCAGCCTAATAAAAGAAGCAACTCCAATAAAAAAATATGGATAGAAGCAAAAAGTAATACATTTAGATGAAGCAGAAAGTGAGAGCTGAAAAGGATGAAATTGCTGGCGCGTGAGTGAAGCTCGAAGAAGATAAGGTGTAGGGCGCTTGGAGCGTGTGGCTCCCAACTGTTTATCAGGCAATAAAGGTTTGAACCTAGAGAAGGAATCATAACAGCGGGATTTGTAGTCTCTTATCATCATAAAATTAAAATGACAGGTGAATGGACAAACCATCTGACAAGGCAAATGACAATGTAGGTCCATATAATGAGCCTGAGCCTGAGCCTGCATGAAACAAGAGAGGGAAAAGATATCAAAATTGTAATTGCAGTAAACCGGAACATTGTTAAACAGGTACAAAGGAAAGAGGAAGAAGGCAGGCCACCTTAGCCTCAGTTCCCCATAATTCAGCAGGCCATGTATAATTATATGGTAGAGAGCAAGTTGTATGGGACTGTATAATGAATGATGACTCCAGAAACAAAAAGAAACCGAAGAAGGACAACGAAATGAGCCAAAGTTTAGAAGGAGATGCCAAAAAATGCAGGTAATGGTATGGTGCTGAGGTGAGGTGAGCCGCCCACGATGCTGCTCTTCTGCTTCGTCTCAAAACTCCAATCCCGTAACCAGCTTTTATTTACAACACCACCCCCATTCTTTCTTCTGCTTTCTGTCTAAACGACCTAACCTGAGTGAGATAAGGAATCACAAGCAAAATCAATTAATTGCAATTTATAACATAAAATTAATTGCAATTTGTAACATAAAATTTGAAAACCCCAATTCAATTTTCGAGCTAGGGTTCGAAAATCACAAGCAAAATCAAGCAAAATTCAAGCACAAAGCAAGGGAATAAACAAGCATACCTTGTTCCATGACGTTTTTAGCAAAAACGAAAATTTTTGGTGAAGAAATTGAAAGAAAATCGCGAAAATTAGAGAGAAGAAGAGGAATGATGCAAAATGAGCCCCGCTGCTGTTCGTTGCTCATTTAAAAGCCTCCCCCTCGACAGCCTGGACGCCAGTGGTCTGGCGTCCAAAGGGTCAGGACGCCAGTCCACTGGCGACCCACTATGAGTTTCCCCGCATTGTTTTTATTCATTTTGGGCATCCTTTTTGGCCTTTTGATTTATTTCAAAACCAAACTTTCTTCTCTTGCAAAAAGTAATTTGGCGACATTTGAACCGCCCCAAGTAAAAAGCAATTTGGCGACATTTCAACCGCCCCAAGCAAAAAGCAATTTGGCGACATTTTAACCGCCCCAAGCAAAAGCAAAAAGCAATTTGGCGACATTTAAACCGCCCCAAGCAAAAAGCAATTTGGCGACATTTTAACCGCTATTTTCAAAACGTTTTAATTTTTAAATAAATTTAGCAAAACGTTTTCAGCGGGCCGGCATGCCCCTAAACGTGAAAGGGCCGGCATGCCTTTAAACATGCACCCGTCGTCCCTCCCTTCGACGAATCCCCGCGAT
>JAUEKU010000012.1:2739016-2769475 GCA_032274805.1 Gypsophila paniculata | reverse complement strand
ATATAAAAAGTTTTCTGAAGTTTTCTAAAATTTTCTGAAGTTTCATGAAGTATTTTATAAGTATCTGAAGTTTTCTGAAGTTTTCTGAAATTTTTTGAAATTTTCTTATGTGTTTGATAAGTAACTGAAAAATAAGGTGAGGAGAACATACCCTTATTGTTATTATTTTTTTGTGTAAAAACAGTTTGTCTCACATTCATTTATTAGTGTGAGACGATCTACAATTAATGGACTATATATCTAAGGTATTACCTCCGATGCTAAGTTTCCGAATTTTTTTCTACCAAATTTGAGTTTGATTCTCAAAAACTTTATTAATACTCAGAAATTTATTAATAAAATTCAAAAAAAGTTGGGTATGATGCAGTGTATTAGATGCATAGACTTACTTACCAAATACCAACTAGCAAGATAAAACTAGGGGTGTTCAAAAAGTGGTCCGGACTGGTAAATTGGACCGACCCGAACCGGTCGGTCCTGTCCGGTCTTGGATCGAACACAAACCGATCCGGTCTTCGGGTCTAGAAAAAAGTGGTAACCGGTCTTAGGTCCGGTCCGGTCCAACCTCGAGAAAAAAATTCTAAAAACACTTATATTAAAAGGTCCGGTCCGGTTCTCTTTTAAGCGGTCCGGGTTTAAATTTTAGGGAAAATTGGTCTCCGAATTTAACTGGTCCAATCCGAATTTGGACCGGTGATCACCCCTAGATAAAACCATCTCATACAAAACTGATATCCCTAATTTTCAAAACCATCTCGTACAAAGCCAATATCCCTAATTTTCAACACTTCAAACATCTCCCAATCTCCCCACGCTTTGTAAAACCGTCTCATACAAAACCGACCCTAAAAATTTATAAAGTCCCAAAACATTGACAAATAGTATTATACCATTGGTTTTAATACAACCAAGTCAAATTTAGTTGAGCATTTGTATATAGTTTTTGAGTTTATATAAGTTTCCGAGTTAAATTCTAAGTTTTTGAGCAAAACATTTATGTTGTATAGCTCGAAAAACTTTACATAAAAACTCATAAACTTTATAATAACACTCACAAACTTTATGACAAAACTCAAAATCATAAAAAAAGTTATAAATAGCGTTATGTACAACCGGTGTTATAATCTACTCTTTGCAAAACATTTGGCTTAAAAATAAGAACCCAACAAGAGTATCATCTAAACGCACAAAGCTAACTCACATTGTCGCATCAATCTCAATTGTATTGCAGGTGATTTTTTTCTCATCTACTATTTTGCTCTACATTTTCCATCTATTTATATTCTAGGGTTTTATATTTTTCACGTATCATTGTAAATTCGCAGCGTAAGTCTAGTAAAATATCGTCTTTTATATTTAAATCGAAAGACCGAAAATTATCAAAGTTATACAGTATTAAATAGTTTCTGTTAGAGTGTGAAAGAGAAATAGACCGTCTCACTCAAGAAATTGTGTTTTCTTTATATTGAATTCACGAACACGAACAAATGGATAAGTCTTGTGAAACACCGTTTTTCACTTTTAAATTTGTATAAGACCGCAAATTAATTGTGAAAGACCTAGAAAAAATGAAATGGTACGGAGTATACCACGATTAATTGTGAAGGACCGTCTTTTCTGAAACTTTGTGCCGATTTTATTGATTGGCGTGATTCCCTAGTGACACTGTTGTACTTACAATGAGATATTTGTTGTTGAAATATGACGGTTATTTCGACGTGATTGAGTAGATTGTGATACTTTTGATACCCCCGTAGTCATTAAAAGCGTTACATTTTAGTCGCAAATAGCCTGTATACAACAGTCGCATTGCAAACTTTGTGAGTTGATAGAAGGTGTGTTGCTTGTTTGCCTGCTGTCGAAGTGTCGATTGTAGGCTTCTTGCGACGAATGTTTTTAGGGTTGTAATTTTGGTGAGATTGCAGAATGTTGACCTATTTTGTTACAAAATTTGCGTCTTTAGGTGTTGTGCAGTGCGTTAAATTGGTGTGCTTTGGATACTTGGATGTCTGAGAATGACTGAGATGCTGCGTGTTTTTGAAATGTATGGCGATGATAGTGTCTGTATTGAGAGCTCTGGTCATCGATCTTTGACGTTAGAGGATGATTATTAAGCCTTTACCATTATCCCCGTGCATTTCTTAGTTTAAAAAAGCACGCCTTGGATGAGGCAGTAGTCAAAACGCCTCAGGGCATTTTAGGTGCGACTTTTAGACAAGGCTCCATTTTACTTCCACTACTAATATCCATTTTTTTTTAATCTAGATGCTTAATTATGCCTAGTTTTACTCTTCTAGCTTTTTAGCCAACTTTAAAATCCCAAAAGTGGGTAGTGCTGCCTAAAATTTTGTTTGAAGAAAAGAAATTTCTTTCAAAAAATAGTGCGCCTCGTGTACATAAGGCACGCGCTTTTGCCTTGCGCCTCATCGCAACAAGCCCTCGTCACCTCGGTGCGCCTTGCGACATTTGTTATGTACTCGTGTCTTAGTAACATAGGTGACAGGATGAGCATGTGTTTCGACTTACAACTTATCTTCTGAGATTATTATGCTTTTTTTTAAGAGGGTTGTCTGAATATATATTAATTCATTTTCTGAAGTGTGTGCGTTTTAATTATTTTAAATTTAGTTTTCCATGCTTTAATCCGTTTAATATTCTGATTTTTCTCTATGATGGTATCATGTATCAGATGCTTAGATTTGACAATTGAGAGTGCTTTGACAACACAAAGATGCGTCAACAAAATCTCGAAAAGAAAAGAAAGCTGACGGCCTCAGGTGGAACCAATGCATCAGGTCCGACAGATGTATCTGCATCATCTCATAATGTTGATCCAGACGTAGGGAAACATCCTAAAAGCTATGCAGAGGAGCAATTTGCCGGTTATATATTCATGTGCAATACTAAAACAAAACCAGATTGTTTTACGTACAGGGTTTTTGGTCTTCCAGCTTCAATGATAGCAGTTGTTGAAAAAATCAAGCCAAATACTAAGTTGTTCTTGTATGACTTTGAAGTAAAGCTTCTTTATGGGCTTTATGTGGCTGATTCCGTTGGAAAGTTGGCGCTTGAGCCTTACGCCTTTCAGGGACGATTCCCTGCGCAGGTACTATATTTATCTGCCTATGTAGTTATGTGCTGTTTTAATGTAGTTGCATAGGGGATGCACATAGTATTTTATGCGTTTTCTGCTTCCAGAATCGACATTGTATCCTCTTTTTGTGGTGGGTGGATGGCGGTTAGCGATGCACAGGGGTGGATAGGGATGCACGAGAGTCTAAAGCGTGGAGAAGGATGGGTTGGAGTTCTTGGAGGTATGGGGTTTTAGCGGGCATATTTCTGAGGTTATCTTTGCTCATTTCAAAGTTCTGCCATTGCTCACTGTTAGTAGCTATTGAGTGGAACAAGCTACTCCCTCCTATCTCTGAACCATTTTTCGAAGTGGACAAGATTTAAGCTCAAGTAAAATGGATAATATTGTCCTCAATTAATTTCTTTCCCCACCTACCCGTCTTTCACATCCCACTCACCACGCACCCACTGGCCATCCGCAATCCACCCGAATACACTGACCCAACCCACCTATCCACCCACTGGCCACATTTTCTACACCCCTTTTGGAGAAAATTTATGCACTCTTGGCCTCACCGTGGAATCGGAACATGAGGTGCTTCCGGTGATGGCACGACCATCTTTTAGGTGTTTCCAGGCAAAATGAGGCACTGTAGGTCCAGAGATGCCTTCCCTATCACGCAAATCTACATGTTTACTCCCTCTACCTCTCTCTTCTTCTGGTGGTTACTTGGAGTGGTGGTGGGCTGGTGTTGGAGTGGGTCGAGTATTCAAGTTTGGCTACATGGGTCAAGTAGGGCATGTTTATCATTTGCTTGTGGCTTTAGGTTATGGTGGGTCTGATCGATCGAGATGAGTCTGCTGGGGGTGCGAGATGAGCTGGGTGAGGGAATATTGTGGGGTGGGTTCATTGTTCTAGGTTGAGGGAGTGGGTGTTTGGTGTCTTCGGCTGGGATCTGCATATCAACGGCTGGAGCATAAGTATCTTGCCATTTCATTTGTTAAAACTTAAACGGTTGTTCTTTTTCGATGAATTTATTTGCTGTCATGTTTCTTGTTCGGTGAATTTTGTTGTCAAGTCACATGACATGTAAACATGCCTTGTATCAAATCGTCCTACATTGACTGTTAACTGTTTTTGTTATTTTTTTTTTGTTTGTGCTATGGAGTCGAGACGAATTAACTTTTCTGCCATACACGTTGTCAAAAAAATTTCAAGGTGAAATTCTCGATTGCAAAGGATTGTTTACCACTGCCGGTGACTGCTTTCAAAGAGGCTCTGGGTTTCACCGGAACCAAGTTTAAGCAGGATCTCAGCTATGAACAAGTAAAATCCAAGATCTCATCGTGCTTTTCTTTCTGACTTTTGCTTACGTATAATTGTTTTTTAAGTTTCTGCAAATGCTTTTAAACCTCCCCCTTCATGCAATGCAAACCAGGTAAATAAGCTGGTTTCACTATTTCATCCCATCACTGTACCAACACCACATCAAGCACCGTTGAGCATCCATAGTGCTGTGAGAGGTCCACATCATGATGTGCTGAAGCGTGCTATTTATCATGATGTTCTGGAAGTCCCACCTCTGAGTTTGCGTCCTTCTCACAGTCAAATAGCACTGACAAGAGGTGGCGAATTGTCTTCTGACCCTTGTGTCATTTATAAGCGGCATTTGTCAGCAAATTCGCACCAAACATATCCCCCAGAGGATTTAGACATTCAGCAACATAATCGTGTCCGGTAGGTTCCTTATTCTTGTCCAGTTTTGAGTCAGGCTCGTTTGATTATCTGCTTATGTTGTTTTCCTTGCTGAACAACTGTTGCTATTACCTTGGCCACCTTATAAGCTCTGAATGATGAATCTATAATGATTTTTCTCATTTAACTGCCTTTTTACAGATATGGACACATACCCCCTATTTCTCCTCCTCGATTGCAACCCTTGACACCCTCAGCTGCTCGACGATCCTCATCCTTAACGGCTGCTCAATGGGTTGCTATGGCTGCTGAAACTCAGAATTCAGGAGACCAAACTTCCACCGTCAACCAGTCATCTATCAGTGAACCAGGGCTGAGTCATGGGAAAAAAATTGACAATGTGGCTGGTTATACAGATGCAGGCTACAGTTACGAAAAGTGGAGATACCCTGGTACTCATGAGGCAGTTTCGGTGCCAACAGAGCAACCCGTCCCTGGACATATTCGAAGTCAAGATGATCCAGCTGTGCCTCATAGAACACAATTAGAAAGCAGTGGAGTTACGGCTGTTTCCACAGGCCTGTCTTATGCACAGGGAAGTCGACCTTATAGTGGTTACCATCAAACCCTCGCTGTAAGCGCACATCAAGAAGTCGATAACTCCCATGCGTATGAGACGCGTTCGGGGTATTCTCAGGAGGCTATTCCAGAGGTAAGTCAACCTTATAATGGTTACCATCAGATGACCCCCACCTTAACCGAACATCAAAAAGTCAACAACGTCCATGCACATGAGACGCCGTCAGGAAGTCAACCGTATAGTGGCTACCATCAGGTGACCCCCACTGTAAGCTCACATCAAGAATTCAATAACGCCAATGCATACGGGATGCTGCCAGGCTGCTATTCTCAGGTGGCTATTCCAGAAGGAAGTCAACCTTACAGTGGTTACCATCAGGCGACCCCCACTGTAAGTGCACAGCAAGAAGTCAATAACGCCTATGCATATGGCTATTCTCAGACTGTTATTCCCGAAGGAAGTCAACCTTATTATAGTGGTTACCATCAGACCCCCACTGCTAGTGCACTTCAAGAAGTCAATCACGCACATGCATACGAGACGCAGTCGGGCTATTCTCAGGTTGCTATTCCAGAAGGAAGTGCTGGCTATGGGTACGGAAATCAAGGATATGCTGGTTATTATCAGACGCCTTCAGTAATTGGCGGTCAAGTTACAACCTACGATTATACCGCCCATGCTTATCAGAATGTTCCAGCATCGGCCAATAGCAGCTATGTCGTCCAAAGCCAAGGTGTCCCAAGTTTACCTCAGCCGCAACCATCCGGAAGTGGTGTAGCCGTTGATAATGCATATTTATATTATCAACAAGGTTACTATAATCCCTATCCCATGGCTCCCGTAACTTCGCATCAAGGAGTCAGTAACGTCCCTGCCCAAGTGCCTGAGGCGCACCCAACCTAGCACTATGGCTTGTGGCTTGGTTACATCAGTCAAGAGTAATTTAGTTCCTCAAAATTTATATTTTTGTGCTGCTAGCTCTGAGCTCAGCTTGAGTTGTAGACCGACTTACACATGTCATCATGTCTGGCATGTTAGCGAAATAGTACACACTGTGCCTGTAATGACAAGTAGCAGGCGTGCAGTGGTTCTGGTATCCCCAAGAGGTACCAATGTTGTAAATTAGGTTCAGATGGGGGCGATTGGAAGGAAAGGGAGGTAAGCGGAAGGGGGAGATGTATTTTCCTTGTTTGGATAAGAGTGAACTAGGAGGAAATCGAATGAAGTTATGTAGAGGGATAATTTCCTTCATGTGTTCGAAATTTGAACGCTTCAGACATATGAAAGATTTGAAAGCAAAATTACCCCCGATCCTTCCTCTTCCCTCCATAACCTTGTTGAAGTCAAATGTATTACGTCTCGATTTTCATTTCCTTTTATTTTTTTTGTGAATTCAATATTTGAGTTAATCCGGGTTTTGTTGGGATATGTATTATGAGGGGAGAGCGCGGGAAGGAGATGGATTATGGCAGGGACATGGAGCCGTGGAGCAACCGACTTTGGTGCTTATTTTCAATTTTTTTGGCCGTATTTTGCAAGCCTAGTACATTAAGTACTCCGAAAATGTATATCTATGGACTATGAGAGTATAGGCGTATTAGCGTATAGCATGTACAATTAGAATCCATATGATTCTAATAGTAGATTACTACAATAATGATCCCACCCTCACTAAATCATCTCGAAAACGACATTAGCCAAACAAAATGTGAACTCGATATAATTCCTTACCATCTTTGTGACTTGGTTCGGGAGGTGAAACCGCGGTTGTAACTGAGCCACAAGACTAAACAAGAAAGGAGTTGGTCGCTCCCTGATAACGGTCGGGCTTATTATAAGTAATCTCACAAATTCCATTTAATCTTTTACATCAATGTCTCCAAAAAATAAATTACGATAATAGTCTTGTTTGAAAACAGTAAACTTCGAAACGTTGAGCTTGTTATGCATTGGATCTTATAAGACCGTCATGTAGGGACATAGTTGAATTGTTAGGATATTTCGGTGAATTGAGAAAATTTATGAATTTTATTAGAGTTGGCAATTTTTGCGAACTTTCGCACATCCATACATTCACAATTCCTAAACATTTATAATTTGCGAGTAAATCTTAAAAAAGATCATGTTTCACCTTAAAATTATAACATTGATAATAAGGAAGATATATATATTAAATAGTTATAAATGAAATTATACAACCTGATGAATACCGTAACTCATCAACTTTGTAAAATAGTTCAACGACTTTATGTGAAAACTCAACAAATTTGTATAAATATTCCACATTGAGGCGGATACATCCGTTAGTAAAATCTATTAACTGTTTCGCTTAAAAATACTCCCTCTATTCAACACCAATTTATTTTTATTTTTATTTTTTTTTTCAACAACCAAAATAAAATAGTTAAACAAATGATCGGAACGAATGAAGTAATTTCTACTCCCTGTATTCAACTCCAATTATATCCAACCACTTTTTGACAATATTCATTTAACTTTCTAAGTAGAGAATTTTCAAAATTGCTCACAATATATAAATAAAAGTATAGTTATACATGATCTTGTTTGATTTGTCGCTATGAATACAACAAAAATATCAAATTTTTATAATTATTGTATAACTATAAATATTATCGTTGTAATATACGTCTTGGCAAGTGTGAAAAAACAAATATCAAATTTTTATAATTATTGTATAACTATAGATATTGGATTATTAAGTCATACTAGACAACTTTGACATAAACCCAAAATCCCAACAAATTATCAGTATGAGCAAACACGAAAAGAATCGAATCATTCTAAATTTGAACCAAATTCGAAGCAACTTGACAAATCTATCTGAATAATCCGATCCAAGAATGATTCGATCCAACCGAACTCAACCCGACTTGACAAATTTATCGGAATGAACCGACCCGATAATGACCCGATTCAACCCAAAATTGACTCGAACCCGATCCGGCTAGATAAATCTGCTTGTATGACCCGACCTGAACCCGACCCGACCCAAACTCGAGCTATGAATTGACCTGACCCGCACCTGAGTTATGAATTGACCCGACCAACCCGACCCAAAAGCGGCCCGAACCCGACCCAAAGATAGTCATGACCCGATAATAACCCGATCCGATATGACCGGACTCAACCAGACCCGATCCGACCCCGACCCGATTAACTCGATTACCAGCTCTAGATGAACCCACGTAGCAAATACTCCGTAGATGAATAGCGGAGCTCCCACCAACGTGGAATAACCCTGACACACGAGACTTCCCTCACCATTTCACCTTCTTTTTATTTTTTTTTTCTTCCTCCAAAATCTCCCAATTTTTGGCAATACCACACTTTTCTTCTCAAACCCCAAAAAAAAAAAACACTCAAAAAAAAAAAAAAAACTCTTTTTCTCTCTCTACTTTCTCTCTCCGCCGTAACTCCGCCGACTTCCAACGATGCTCCGCCACGCGGCACGGCGACTGTCTTCTCTCTCCTCGCCGTCGTGGCGCTCCGCCGCCGCGTCATCCACCGTCGTCCCTCACTTTTCCGGCAGCCGCCGTGACGACGACGATGTCTCCAAATCTGCTCCTTTCTACGTACCGAATCGCGGTTCGTATTCTTTTTTCTTTTCGTGTCGTTAATTATATCTTGCTGTAGGTCTCCCGTGAAACCGTCTTACAACCATACAAAATACGAGTAATTAGCTTTTTATGTGTGAGGTGAGGTTTATTTATCGTTAGACCGTCTCACCTGTGTTTGTTTTATTTATGTTGAAATTAGGGTTTTGGTTTGACCGTCTTACGGCAATATAAGATTTTGTTTGTGTTGTTCGGTTCCGTTGGATATGATGGGGTGAATTCGTGTTGAATGTTTCATCGGTTCACTTGATGTAGTCGTTGTTTGTTGGAGGCAGATATTAATTTGGTTTCGTTGATCCGAATTGGTTGTATGCTATTGCACAAGGTGTGTATGAAATGAATCGATTGATGAGATGCTCATTTCACAAAAGAACGGTTAAGAGTCGATTTCATCGTGTTGTGTCGTTACTCGTGCCTTCATTGTAGGGTTTTTTTTGCCTGTTTTTCTGTTATATGTGCATAGGAAATGCATTCGCTGTCGTGTCTGTGTGTCCATGACCTATGCCACCCCAGTTGCCGTCCCGTGCCAGGGTCGTTGATTTTTGTAATTAACTAAGCCGGGCTTGTTGTATTGTGGGGTGCTTGACCTTGCTTATGCTTGACTCGAGTCGTGTTGGGTCGTGCCAGCTTGCAGCGCAAATTCCACCCTTTAGAAGGATACATTTTGAGGGCTTCTGGGGTTTTCTATTTTATTCACTATCTTATCCGAATTTGGGAGATTCCAAATTGTGAAATTCAAATTTAAATACGAGAATTTGGAAACCAACCTATGTAATTTAGAAAGCATAAAAAAATTTCAGTCATTGATTAGAAAATTTTAAAGAGCAACGTAAAATGTAATAGTCGCTTGTACACCTCATTTGTTGCTGCAATTAAATTAGATGTAGAAGGTATTTAAGACTGTCATATAGCGTACAATCTTTTCGTAAAAAATTGATACTTCTTCAATTTTAAGTATCAATTTGTAGTGCACAGCTGTCCAAATTAAATTCGATTTATTTATCTTGAAAAGATCTAGTGTTCCCCGATTTTAAATATGTCTGGAACTTGTTGAGTCTACGGGCCTAATGTGGTAATGTTTCTGTTTTCATCTCTATGGATCTAAAGTACATACTATTCATTGGTTTCGGATTATGATTACAATAAAACGAAACGACTCACTAAGCTTGATGATTTTCTTTTATTGTGCAAGCAGCTCTCTTTCGATGCATTTGTCGACGCAATTTTCATTTCGATTTATCTGGAAACAGCCTATGTGTTTTGATAAAGTATTCGTAAGGTTGAGTACATTTGACCCTCCTTAACCTCTAATTGAGGAAGCCCACTGGGGTAATGCTGTTATTGTTGCTGTTTTCTCTTTCGCTGGAGTTGTAGATTTTGTGCGAATGTAATTAGTGTTGTCGGGATGGTGCCTGTATGAATATTCTCTGTGCTCAGTTAAGCAACAGATGCATGAATGTCTAAGTCATCAATATCTTGGACTTGTATATATGCTGCAGGCTTTGCCACCGAGCATCTTATTCCGAAAGCCGAACATGGCTTGATGTCTGATGTCCCTGCTACCGTGGCTGCCATAAAGAACCCTTCTTCAAAGATAACATATGATGAATACAATCATGAGCGATACCCTCCTGGTGATCCCAGCAAGAGAGCTTTTGCTTACTTTGTTCTCACTGGTGGAAGATTTGTGTACGCTTCCCTTGTGCGGTTGTTAGTCCTTAAGTTTGTGCTGAGCATGTCAGCCAGTAAGGACGTCCTTGCTATGGCTTCACTTGAGGTCGACCTGTCGAGCATCGAGCCTGGCAGTACTGTGACTGTTAAGTGGCGTGGAAAGCCTGTCTTTATCAGGCGCCGTACTGAAGATGACATTAAGCTCGCAAACAGTGTTGACATTTCTTCCTTGAGGGACCCACAGCCAGATGCCGACAGGGTTCAGAACCCTGAATGGCTAATTGTGATTGGCGTCTGCACTCACTTGGGTTGCATTCCGTTGCCAAATGCTGGAGACTTCCATGGATGGTTCTGTCCTTGCCATGGTTCTCACTATGATATATCCGGTAGAATTCGCAAGGGTCCAGCTCCTCTCAATCTCGAAGTACCAACTTACAAATTCTTGGAAGACAATAAGTTGTTAATCGGTTAATCCTGAGATGGACCTAATCCTCCATATCTAGTACCGTATTTTAATTTCCTTATTTATCAGACTTCTGATGTCGGATATTTTTTGAGACGTTTTCAGATAAATTTATTTTCACCTTAGTCAATGTAAGCATGCCAGAAATGCTTGTGTAATTTTGAACTTGTAACTTTATACTTGTGGAGATGATGTCGTCGTTATGACGAAATAATTTGCTGGCAAATTTTTTGCAGCATGTATATTCCTTGTGACTTATGAGTTTTGACAGTGTGATACTCTTTAGGCTACTCTGCAAGGCTTTTGAGCATGTTCTTACTTCTTAATTCGGTTGATGGTTGGGAACTTGGTACTCTTAAAATTTATCGATGTCTATACTCTATATAGGACCAGATGAGCCTTGATGGCTATACACCAAATAATCAGTTTGAACATGACGATACAGGATCAAATGGCTAGTGCCCTATTAGCTTAAATAGTAACTTTTCCCGAACCCAGACTAATCATCCCATTATGAGCCCACCCGAACGAAACTCTACCCTCGGTTGAGGACAAAGGATATAGTCACATATAGAGGGTGTTCACATCCATATCCAATGGATTGAGTGGCTACACTCTGAATGGTCATCCTCGCTAGTAAAGTTGATATCCGAACATATTATAATTCGAGTCACCTTAAACTCGACTAAAATTGAATCTAGTACTAATTGGAATATTGGATTACCACATCTACTCAAGAAATGTTCCTTAAAATATCGAAAAGTTTATCAGCACAAAGAAACGATGGTTAAAGGACCTTTTACCGTCGTATAGTAGCTTGTAAAAGCTTACGAATTACTCTTTTACGTTTTTCATGCTCAAACAAATATGAATTTAGAAAAGTAAAAAACGAAATATTTGTATGCATTTAACCCGTATGATTGTATCATTTGTATGCCATTCATTAATGTCAATATCACATGGGAATATGATTTCGAAATGAAAATAGTATTACGATATAATAGTTCGTATTTGTTACCTAAAGGGAGCTCTTGTCAACATGAAACAAATCATTTTCATCGATGAAATGTTATTAATATTATGAAAATCATCCTTATACTTCGTATTATTATTATTATCTAAAAGCTACTTCAGCCGAAATACAGTATATATAAATACAACATCATTAAAGTAATTATCATAAAACCGTCTCCACTAAAATATAACAAAATATACAAATGCTAAAATGAGATCGTCTTACACGTATAACGGACTATTTATCCTGAAAAAGTGGCCAATTTAATGTGTTTTGTGACCACTATTAAGTAAAAGGTGACCACTGTGATTCTGTGAATCTGTGATAACACTGTTACAATAATAAACATTAAAATGACGGTTTTTTTTAATAATCGCACGCGTACATCCGTCTTCAAAACAAAAGCCGGTATATTTTGTTGAAGGATCTTCAAGTTTGTCCCTTACGCCCCCACCTCAACCCTCTCATCCCAAAACTCCGCCGATTTCCGACGATGCTCCGCCACGCGGCACGGCGACTTTCTTCTCTCTCCTCGCCGTCGTTGCGCTCCGCCGCCGCGTCCTCCACCGTCGTCCCTCCCTTCTCCGGCGGCCGCCGTAACGACGATGACTCTCGATCCTCTCCTTTCTACCTACCTTCTCGAGGTTCGATTCTTTTTTCTTTTCGTTTTGTTCGTGTGAAACCGTCTCATATCGTGAGACTAAAAGACCAAATCTATTGAAATGCTAAATAAGTACGGTACAGTTTTTGATACTATCTTATTATTCGTGAAATTATTCGCGAAATTTAAATATATTTCTTATTATTCGTGAAATTAGGGTTTTGTTTTGACTTAGATGTGATTTTTTTTGTTCCTGGTGATGCTTTGATTTTTTTTGATTTCTGGTGATGACGTTGTTTGTTTTTGATATCTGGAGGTGGAATGGACTCGAGACGGTCTCACGATAATGTTATTCAATATCGAGTGTTTTATTTTAGCGTGATACCGTCTCACAATAGACTTATCAATCCGATTGGAGATTGTAGGCGATGTCGTCGGAATGAATTGGTTGATAACATGCTCATTTTAGTAATTTCAATCGAAGAGGATACAATTTGGTGTTTTTCGAGATGTTTACGTGTATTAATCGGCGTAAGAGTATCTATTATCCGTATGCTTGCTCCGTTGAGAGACGTGTTACGTATGTGGATTATACGGGCAAATTAGGGTTAGAATCTGTGCTATAGTAGTATAAGAGATGCATGAGCATCGACTGTACACGCGTATGTTACTTGTCTTATCCGTTTTGATATTCTCGCCCATTGATTTGAAACTAATGGGGTTTCGGTCTAGCGAACACCACATCGTAGGTTGCTTGATTTGAAGATTTACAAGGATTTGCAAATGATTTTTGTAAGTGGTGAAGTTTTTGTAAAGTCGGTGGATGCTAGAATCATTCGGGTTTTGCTATTTTCAATATGTTCTCTTATGCTTGGTAGAGTTGTATGTGCTTTCTTATGAATTCATTATATTTCTTCTCCGTTTACCCTAAAGATGACAACTTTCGTTGCTTTTTCAGTTTTTTGTTGCTGTAATCCAGTCTCCTGCTCACATGTACTCCCTCCGTTTTTGTATTTTCTTCCCACTTCTCAAATCCCCTCTCACATAATTTAACGAAGGGGGTATGTTATACTGATATTGATATCATAGATGAGAGTTAAAAACTTCACCAAGAGTTAGTGAAGTCTTGCATAGTAAGCTTTGAAGAGCGGTTATTTTGGAAAAAAAAATGCTTGAATGATTTTCTTATTTTGCTACCATGAAATTCATAATTCATTGAATGTTATGCATGTAGTTAGCTTGTTCAACCATGGTTAGCGTTCCCAATTTTAAATCTATGTCTGGAACTGGCCTAATGCTCCTTTCTCCATTCTGTTGGTTTCTTGTATGAGTGTCTCGCACCAAAATAGTGTGAGACATGCTAATCCTACTGGTAGAAACAAACTAAAAGAAAGACCGCTTCACATGAGAATTTGTGTTCTTCATTAGTATCTTGGTCTAAGCTTTGATAATAGAGGAGCTGCACTAGCTCTTGTATTCTCCATCATTATGAGTCCAAACTCTCTTTGAATTGAGTCCAAAGTCCAAACTCCCTTTTCGCTTATCGCTTATGAGTGATGACTCCACATGGCTTTCATATTTGCCAAGGTTCAATCATTTGGGACTGGTACTTTTTTTTCTTTCAGTGATCATACTGGAGAACAAGTATATTTAAGTTTAAGTTTATGAAACTTTTCATTATACACTATTGATTATTTGTAATAGAGATTAAGGAATTCAGCACTTTGTTTCCTTTCCTCTTTCTGTATCTCTTATCCTGATCTGGTCGTGTTTTCTCTTTTTCGATGTTCCAAAAACTAATTATTCACTGGTTGTGGAATTTGGATAATGATGGAATAAAGCAAAATAGCTACACTTTTGATTGATGAAGGGTAACAAAGGGTAACAAGGGGAAAGGAAAGGGATACCCTTTCATTCTTTTGTGTTTGGTACTGAATATATAAGGAAATGACCACAAAATTCCTTCCATTCCACCAACCACCACAAATTCACTACCACCACCACCAAATACCACCATATTGGCATCACTGCCGGTGAGTGGTAGGTATTCTACCAGGAATGGTTGGGTGTGTGAAGAGGGTCAGTGGGATGAAAGATGTAGTTGGCGGGTGACAGAGAGAGGGTGAGCCATCGTTGCCGATGGTGGTGTCGAGGGTGGGTGGGATGAGAGAGGTCATTGGCGGGCAACGGAGGGAAGGCGGGCCAACGTTATTGCTAGTGGTGCCGGTGTTGGAGGTGATGTTTTGTTATGGGTGTAAATCTAAACGAATGAGGGGTAAAGGGTTAATATGAAAAAGGGTTAAAGGGTATGAAAAAAATTGTCAAACAAACATCAACAATCACCCCGTAATGTGACTGTGTTTCCTTTTGTTATGTATCATTAGTTTGAACATTCGATTCATTGCTCGATGTAATTTTGATTCCGAGTCATCCAAGATTAGCCCTCTATGATAACACATGAGTAAAGTTGCGTATCCGCTAACTACCCTACTATTTACAGGTTTTGGGGTATCGTTGTTGTTGCGGTGTTGTTTCATTTTCTTTTGTTACTAGAGCTGTACGTTTTTTTGGCATATGTATCAATATTGAGAGATGATGTTTGAATGTATTTTCTCCATGCTGATATGATTATTGTATTCCTTTTTAACTTTAGTGCTCTATACCCTTGCAGCCTTAAGCACTTCGGCTTCATTCATTATATTAGTTGGGTTCCTCACCCCTGCCAATGTGTTTTTCATGATTAATGGGAAATTATATCCCCTTCTCTCTCAGTCATAGCCAGATTTTAAGTTGTAGTCATGGTTTAGATACTGGTATATTCCCTTCTAGTGGCCGGTTTAGGAATTTATTTTTGAGGGGCCATAAATAGTGACGAGTCTAAAAATTAGGGAAAAATAGAACTTCCAAATATTTGAGCATATGATTCACATAGCGTGTCGGATTTAAGGGGTTCCTGTAATATTTCAGAGAGAAAACCCTACAATTACATTTTTATTACCATACAAATAAGAAATACAAAGTAACTTTTAATACGTAATCTGGTGTGAACGCCTCAATGAACTTTTTATAACATTTTGACAACGCTTTTTTAAAAAGATAGGAAAAATATTGTGGTGCAATATATATACGTAGTCCCTTATACTGTTCTCATTGACGGACTACTACTCCACCACTTGGTTAGAATTTAGTACATTTGGATTAATTTTGTTTTTTGTTTTCCGTAAATCTTAGCTCTACTCCGACAATAATAAAATATGCTCCATCTATTGTTCTATTTTCATTTTGTTGGACTTTTCGTAACTTTGGTCACAAAGAATGAAATGGGAAGCAAACAGAAAATGGAGTATTAGAGACAAGCAATGCATTTATGGAAGTTCAAACCTAGGAGCCTTGGCAGCACTAAAACCTTTGAAACATCATTTTTGTCACGAACTACTCTACACATAAATCAACTCCTTATCAGTTTCTTACAAGGGGTACTTCCTCACGTTGCCCCCACCTAAATCAACAGCGCTATCACCATTCAGTTGGTATCTTCCAGTTTCATGCATGGAACAACATTCTGAGAAGAGATTATACAATGTAACTATGTAGGGAGGAGAATAAGTAGTTGGGTGGGATACATTACATGTGAGAGAATTGGAAGATACCAAAGAACACTATCTAGAGACGGTCATTGAGGGACTAACCTAGTATAATTATAGCAAATAGGTCATGCCCTCCAGTAGGGATCTTCTCATGCTCATGCTGAATTGAAGTTCATTATATACTTTTGACATACGGTGTTCTTTGAGACTGCAATTCAAACTGTAGTAGCTCTTTTTATATGGTGAATATTAATGAGACAGTCTTACTCTTACATGTGACTATGTGAGATGAGCCTTAATACGTGTACAGAATTTCATTTAATTATATTGTTAATGGTTTGGTCTCACATGTAAGATTATCTCATATTGAGTCAAGTTCTTATGCTTGTGTGTAGTGTCTACTAGTGTTTGTTACTTTTGGCTAGAATTAAGCAGCCGACACGTGAATGTCCTCACATTAATCTCTTGGACTTGTATATATGCTGCAGGCTTTGCCACTGAGCACCTTATTACTAAAGCCGAACACGACTTGATGTCTGGTGTCCCTGCTACTGTGGCTGCCATTAAGAACCCATCTTCGAAGATAACATATGATGAATACAATCATGAGCGATACCCTCCTGGTGATCCCAGCAAGAGAGCTTTTGCCTACTTTGTTCTTACAGGTGGAAGATTTGTGTACGCTTCCCTTGTGCGGTTGCTAGTCCTTAAGTTTGTGCTGAGCATGTCAGCCAGTAAGGATGTCCTTGCCATGGCCTCACTTGAGGTCGACCTGTCAAGCATCGAGCCTGGCAGTACTGTGACTGTCAAGTGGCGTGGGAAGCCCGTGTTTATCAGGCGCCGTACTGAAGATGACATTAAGCTTGCAAACAGTGTTGACATTTCTTCCCTGCGGGACCCACAGGCAGACGCTGACAGGGTTCAGAACCCTGAATGGCTTATTGTGATTGGCGTTTGCACTCACTTGGGTTGCATTCCCTTGCCAAACGCTGGAGACTTCCATGGATGGTTCTGCCCATGCCATGGTTCTCATTATGATATCTCTGGTAGAATCCGTAAGGGTCCAGCTCCTCTCAATCTTGAAGTACCTACCTACAAGTTCTTGGAAGACAACAAGATGCTGATCGGTTGAAGACCAAGACACTGTCTCATCCTCGATATCTATTACTGCATTTCGTTTGCCTTAGTTCATAAACTTGGATGTCGGATATCTTTTTTAGACATTCAGATAAATTTATTTGCGCTTTAAGCATGCCGGAAATGCTTGTGTAATTTTGAATGTGTAACATTTAACTCCTGGAATTGATACTGTCAAATAATTTGCTGGTTATTTGTTTTGCAGCATGTATTTTGTTGGCTTATACTGTGACAGTCTCTTTCGGGCTCAAAATACTTTCGCACGTCTTTGCCAGATGCCAGCAATCAGCATTATACAGTCTACGCAGCATTTCCTGCGTCTCTCAAACATTGTATTTCTGTGAATCTGATCATGATTTGGTATTGTGTTAGGTTTTGAACGTTTGGAAGAGTCAAGAAATGAGTGTATCTGCAAAATTGCATCGTTCATATACTCATTTCAAATAACGTGAATGAACGATTCAAACTGTGAAGGGTATGCTCTATGTTGACCCGATTGTATATACAAACGGTTGTATGATTCATTGGTAGTTACACCGTATACACATACGAAGTAATCCGTAACTACCTATGTGAATTTGATGAAGATGAGGGCCCCACCCTTACAACCGTTACATCTTCATTAATTCTAAAACAGACCACTAATTACAGTAATTACTAATTACAAACATTAATCACATCCCATTGTTGTTCATCTTCTTCATCAATCATTTCTCTGCATTATCAGGAACACATCATAATTTCCATCAACAATTTCTTTGCAAAAAAAAACCATTTTTTTCTTTTCTTTTTTCACAATTCTCATATTTTACGACGTAAATATTATAGTATTTCTTAATTTATATAAGAGCATTACGTAATTTAATTTTTTTTTATGTCGTCGTTTTTCGGGTTTTAATGTTGTCTGTTAGTAACATGCAAGAGATGGAGGCAGTGAAGAAGCATAATAATGATAAGAAGAAGAAGGATGTGATTAGATTAGAGAGAGAATCTGTTATTCCTATTTTAAAACCTAAGTTAATTATGACTTTGTCTAATCTCATTGGTAATTCTTTGTTTTGATTTTATTTTTTTATATTATATTATATTTTTGATATGATTTGTTAAGTTGTTGTGTTTGTTTTTGTGTATTGTACTCATCTAAGTCATCTTATTCATTTTTTTAACGTTTACGTCTTTTAGGAGAATATATTCGTAAATGTAAAGAAATGGGTGAATTAGAGTGAGTATAATGTGAAAATGACGTCGCTTGTACTTTTTACTCTCTTACAGTATTTTATGCTATGACTTATGTATCATCCTCTAAGTTAGATGTGTGCAATCAAGATTGATAGTGTTGTGGGATTTTTTCTGTGAGAACTGAGTGTTGCATTTTCGTGTTTCCATTGTTCGTTTTTATGTAATTTCGGACGCAATTATCATGGTGGGTCATGAAAAATAACCATAATGTGGTTTCAATACAAGGGTAAGGTTGTGTGTATCCAGCCTCCGTTACTTGCCATGTGCGTGAGGCGTCAGACACTGGGGTAATGTTGCTGTTGATGTAATGCATTGGTGTAATGTATCTTCATGTTGGAATCTGATGCGACATTATGCCCATTCACTAGTGGCAGGAAGAATAATCGTCTAATCGAGCCTCATTATGAAAATAATAATGTAGGGTTTTGGGAATCGATCTCAATCTTACCAGGCAACTATATGAATTTGTCTAGAGATTTGGTCTTAATTGAGTTGAAGGGCTGCATACTTTATTGTGAAACATTCATACAAATTTGGGTTTCGGTGGAAGTTGATTATCTTTTGTAAACTCCAACTTTTGTGGGATACCCAAATTGCAGCATCCATGACATGAATTTTTATATGCTCCAACATAATGTGTCTTATCGGTGAGCAGGGGACTAGCCCTCTGTAATCTGTAGTATCACATGAGTCTTTGTGTATGTTTGGCTGAATGTACTCACAATCTAATGCTTTACATACAGAGCAAAGTTCGGATCGCTCAGAGTTTTTGAAGCTGTGCAAGAGGATTGAGTACACGATTCGGGCATGGTATCTCCTGCAGTTTGAAGATTTGATGGTACTGTTATGAATTTGATATATAGCACGTCATTAAAGGTTTACCTTGTTTGCACGGAAGGATTTGGGGGGGGAAGGAAAGGGAGGGATGCGATTTTGTTTGTTGGGACAGTAAGTTGGGTTGGCTGGAAATGACGGGATCTGTTTTCGTTCCTACAGTGGCCAATTGCATTTATATATATGTGGTTGCATAATTGATACTACGATTGATGCAGCAATTATACTCTCTCTTTGATCCGGTCCATGGAGCTCAAAAGCTGGAGCAGCAAAAACTGTCTCCGCAAGAGATTGATAATCTAGAACAGAATTTTCTAAGCTACATGTTTCAGGTATTCCTCTTGTTAATACAAGGTTAGTCACTTTTAACGAAAGGTTCCTTAGAACACGATAGCACATGTAGGATAGTGACGAGAAAATGGTTGGAAGACATAATTACGTTCCGAGCTCTTAATGTGCTGTGTATATGTTGCATCTGTTATGCATTCAGGTAATGGAAAAAAGTAACTTTAAGATAGTAACTGATGAGGAGATTGAAGTTGCACATTCCGGCCAGTACCTCTTGAATCTTCCGATCACTGTGGATGAATCCAAGGTTCTTTTACACTTTAAGTCTGCCGGTTTCTGCATTGCAGTCCTTCAAGAGTTCGTCTATTCGTCAATGTCGTGATTATGATTTGTGGTGAATGCAGCTCGACAAGAAACTATTGGGAAAGTACTTTTCTGAGCATCGTTATGAACATATTCCGGAGTCTGCTGATAAGGTAACTTGTAGGTATATATGTGATTACTTTGCTTACAAATATCCAGCTTTAGACCACAATTACTTCCCTAAATTTGTCAAGGAACAATTATAACTCAATTTTGAAAAGAGGAATAATACTGTTTGGACTGTCGCATAGTATAAGAGCGTCTCCTTTCATTTGCTCTGCGTTTCTAGTTTTTTTTTTTTTTTTGCTTCTCAGCTGTGAAAATGAAGCTAGAAAAACGAACGGTGATTTACTTTTGGGTGCTGCACCCTTCCTTTTTGGATTCAGTAGCCAGTAGTATTTATTTGTGGTTGTATATGGTAACTGGTAAAATTTGGATTCTTTAAATCTTCGGGCTCTATCTTGATATCGAAGATTTATGGTTTTTAAGGTAGTTCTCTGCTTATTCTTGGTCTCCGAAATGGAGAAATCATCAAATTTGTGCTGATATTCTGTGATATGTCCACTTACATAATATTGTCAATAATGGTGATGAAAGTTCTCCAAAGGGAAGGTTACGTACTAGTCAAAGAACGCTGTAATATGTATAGGTCGAGATGACTCGAAAGAGTGGCATGGTAGGTTATACGACTACAGATATTAAGAGAGATTCATTCTAGAAGAAGATATCGGTAGACAGCCGTCTCGTTTTTGTGTACATTCGTATGAACTCTGTAAATTCTTTATAACTCTTGTAGGACCAACCTATTGGTCTCCGTTCACTAAACATGAATAAGAACTGCCTCTAAAGAACTTGGCACTTATCGCTTCTACAGTTCACACACCAAACAGGAGAAAGGAAAAACACGACCCTTTTGAGCTCAAGCTATTGGATGTGTCACACGGCTACATAACATCTCTGTTCTCTACCATCGGTTGATGGCTGGTGGTATTGAGAAAGTAATCTCTCAGTTTCTGTTTATTTTGTCCGATGCTAAATTACTGTGCTTTTACCTGTCAGTATGTTATTTTCCGGCGTGGCATTGGCCTTGATCGCACAACTGATTACTTCTTCATGGAGAAAGTGGACATGATCATTGCTCGTATATGGGCAAAGCTTCTAAGAGTGACTGGGTGAGCATAATCGTAACCTTGCTCTCATTTGTGATAAGTTTAAAATATCACTTGTATGCATATTCATTCTGCAAGGCGTTTTCTTCCACTCGGAAAACTAAGCATAGTATTTTTCATTTCGCAAACTTTTTTCTTTTATACAAGAACAAACTCTCAGTATAAAATAAATGTGTGCAACTGAGAACTCCATGTCCTCTATTGCTATCTATTGCCGTAGAAAATTTTGTGATTGATTTTAGTGTTTCTTAAACTGAGTAGAAAAGTAGTGAGGACACTGAGTTTTCTCGAGCTAAGTAGAAAGAGTAAGTGCTGATGAAAGTCTTTTGAATAATGAACGTGTGTATCAGCTAAGGATGCTTAAGCAATGACGTAGTTGACGTCAATTCAGATTACAGTCTGTTAATAAGCATCTTAGTCATGTTTTTGCGATGACATAGTTCACGTAATTACTCTGAAATAGGTGAACCGGGTATGATAGTTTCTTCTGTAAAAACGTATCTCATATTATCATTTCTGTCACTGATTTTGTTTTCTCTAGTTTGTTATCCATACTTGGAATGTTTTTGCAGGATAGAAAAACTTAGATCAAAGTTATCAAAGCAACGGCAACATTCTGTGAAAGATAGAAAGAAAGATGACGAGATTAGGTCCGAATCTGATGATGATGATGATATCTATGTTGAACGAGTCCGTATTCAGAATTTGGAACTCAGGTTTTGGACCTATGAATTTCTCTTGCTGTCTTATATTCTCTTCTGTTTAATTCGTAAATCGATAACTATAGATCTTTTCGAATTATTTGACTTCACCTGTTTTGACTCTGCGATAGGTGAACCGGGTGATCGGGACTATTTATAGAACTATTTAGGAGTACGGATTAGGATTACTAACAATACCATGACGTCATTAAGATTGAATCTTTATTTTTTTGGAGTCTAATAAGACTATTCCGGAGATGAAATAGTCTAACAAGTAACATAGGACTATCTTGGAGTTGAATTTGGGTGAATGCATTGAAGTTACAATGCCTTACAGTTATCGGATTCGTTCAAACCTCACTCAATCCTTAATCGGGTTCCAGTGTTTTTAAGCTTGCCGTTTGCTTAGAATCTACTATATTAGGCAATCAATTGCGAGTGTATTGCAAAATCTGATTTATCTACTCATATTAAAGATTGCGAAACCTAGTTAGTTGCACTCATACAATTCTGATTGTTTGGAATGTGCCCCCCATCTGTCCGCTGGACAATACACCTTTGTGCAGTTGATGCTGGCGGTGAGGGGGAAGGGTGGTGGGAAGTGGAAGACATGTCTTTTGTATGGAACGTCTCTTTTTTTCGAATGGCTTGATGAGGAAAAGAAGTCGTGGAACATGGAACGACTATCTAGTGTTCCTTATAAGTCTCTGTGCCAAATCGTGTTCCGGAGATAAATTCCTCGTTTTTTTTATGATAACAAAATGTCGTTTCTGAGTTTCTATAATAGGTCCTGAACTGACCCCTCTATTAAATGGTTGGATATTAAAGCAACACCTTTGTGACAATCTTGGATTTGAAATTTCATTTTATTGCTTCTGATGTTGCACCTACGTTCCTCCAGTTTCCGCAATCTGTTGAGCAAGATTACCATTCAGGAACCTACTTTTGACAGAATCATTGTCGTTTACAGGTATTGCATTTGTGCGAATGCGTTTGTGTCCTGAAATTTTATCTTGGGCAATTTTTGAATGGTCACTAGCATAGTTATGTACGGAGTATTTTACCAGCACTCTGTAGTTACTATGCATCATCGTTTAGTACTTCAGCTGAACGCAGTCACAAGAATTTTGCTTGAATCGTTGATGAATTCGGTGGGCCTTTTATGTGTGACTTTGATACCAATGTCACCAATCATTTCATGTTTATGATGATCTCTCGTCTTCCATTTCATATACATCCAGAGATGACTGCTGCATAGTTTCATGAGCTGCTATGTAATTGACATAATTTCTGCTTCTATGGTCTTGAGACGTGACTCGTGAGTGGTTAATCATAAAATTTTATTTATTTCGTGCTTGCTAGATAGGCTTTCTGACGTGAAACTTTTGTTCAATATGATATTTTTTTTCTTATCTTAAATAGTTCTTCAATTCTGAACTTTCGGTTCTAATTGCTATGGGTCATCCAAAAACAATCTTTATGTGTTTCGAACACTGAGTAAGGTTGTGTGCACCGACCCAGTAATTTGTGACGATGGGGTAGTGTTGTTGGTCCCCATATTAGGGAAAATGTCATAATTCTAGTATAATTTGGCAGGCTAGCAAGCCCGAAAGGAAAACACGACAGGGGTATTTACGTGAAGCATTTTAAAAATATCCCAATGGCTGATATGGAAATTGTTCTGGTAAGTGTTCCTTGTTGTCTCTTTGCACATCTTGCTGTTTATTGTGATGTACGAGCGTTTTCACTTTTCTGTCATTTGCAGCTTCGTCGTACTCAACTTTAACCACACTATTTCTTGCTTCCTTTTGTCAGCCAGAGAAAAAGAACCCAGGTCTTACTCCGATGGACTGGGTCAAGTTCCTTGGATCTGCTATTGTTGGTCTGGTCAGTTGTAAATCTCACACATGAACTCGAGAATATGATGCTTCTTATCAGTCATCGACGTTATCTAACGTTTATTTGAGTTACCTGTTCTTACAGTTTGCTGTTGTGAGCTCACTTGAGATAAAGGCTGATCTTTGGGTCGCCTTTGCCGTAGTTTCCACACTGGTTGGTTACTGTGCAAAAACATATTTCGCGTAAGTACTATATTCGGAGTACTTTATATCTTGGCTCAGATCGTTTTTCTTTGGTCTCTCGGTCACTAGGTGACATAAGTCAAAATAGTGATTGTTTTTAATTTCTCTATTGAGTTTCCGGTTTCAGATTTCAGCAAAACCTGGCCGCATATCAGAACTTGGTAACTCAATCGATGTATGACAAACAACTCGATAGTGGAAAAGGAACCCTTCTACACTTGTGCGACGATGTGATTCAGCAAGAAGTAAGCTCACACTTTTGCTCGTGTTAATGGGTCTTAAGCTGGATCTGCTAATGGGTCTTAATTTGGTAAAATCGTGCATCCCTTACGAAATAAAAGCGATCATATAATGTGTTTTTGAAGTGCAGGTCAAAGAAGTGATCATATCGTTCTTCATATTGATGGAACAGGGTAAATCTACTAGACAGGTTAATGGAGCTCTCTGAACCTTCTTACTGAAAGACGAACATGGTATAATCCGCTGTATTTGCTTTCACGGCGTTAATATTCTTGAATCATGGTGACATGCTTTAGGATCTCGATATACGTTGTGAGGAATTAATCAAGGAAGAGTTTGGCGAGAGCTGCAATTTCGAAGTGGATGATGCAGTTCGGAAATTGGAGAGACTGGGAATCATTTCTAGGGTGAGTTGTCCTACTCAAATGAATCTGATATCGTTTATCTACATGTCGATAATGTTCTCAATTTATGATATGTCAGGATTCAATCGGAAGGTATTACACTGCAGGCCTGAAGCGAGCTAATGAAATAATCGGAACGACTACAGAGGAGCTCGTATTGAAGGTGAAACAAACTGCTATAGGTAGTTGAATGCCGTGATCTTGGCAGGGAAATCAGACACTTGTTTCTTTGTTTGCTTGTTTTGCTTTGATGTATGCTATATATTGCTACTTCTTGGCTTGAGGTTCCAACCTATTCCACATTGGTACCCGAGTTTTTAAAAATTCCTTTTTGGGTTATCTGAAATGTGAGCGATCTATTCCACTTTGCTCCCCGAGTTTTTAAAAATCCCTTTTCGAGTTATCTGAAATGTGAGCGATCTATATTCCACTTTGGTCCCCGAGTATTTAAAAATCCCTTTTTGGGTTATCTGAAATGTGAGCGATCTATTCCACTTTGGTACCCGAGTTTTTAAAAATCCCTTTTTGGGTTATCTAAAATGTGAGCGATTTCTCGTCGTAGAAAAATACTCTGTTCAGAGTAAATATTCTGAAATTTGCAAAAACCTGCACTGTTATATCATAACAGAGCAAAAAATATTTAGGTCTTTCATTTTGATGGGTAAAAACCAAACCTACTACGGATTTAAAAATCTTACAATACATTCGAACCTTGTTTATTACTATCACTAAACGAGATTTAGAACCAATTCGAAAACGTTGTCAACCGTACATACAACGATCTGATAGAAGCAAACTCATATCTTTACACATGTCCAGAGTACTTTAAATACAAAACTATATAGCAGAGTAATTTGGTTACGTTTTAAGAGATTGTCAAAATGACAAGATCCAATTAATCACATTTATATTGTTATATTATATCAATCCACCACCAATACAACTCGTCTCCGAAATGACCATTATAATTCACAAGTACACAGCAACCCAGTAGCCGATGTCAACGCAGCCCATCTCCATCATCACTCTTTAAAACTTTAAAACATCTATGCCTCTGGAGACGGAATCCAACGCAAGCAAAAGCGAGGCACGGCTAATTGCCAACAAGACAAGATCCAAGGACAAAATGTCCGATAGATGCTTCATCTTGCACACACAAAGAGCCCCGAGTACAAAAGTAGGAGCTTCTCTTCGGTATGTCTTCTGTTATGTTTTTCTCTCTTTTGCTACGAACCAAGCAAACGATCAAGTCTCCGGTGGAGGTGTGCACTTCCAATTTAAAGTGGCAGAAATTCCTGAAAATCAGAGAACATGTAATCAAAATTTTTGAACATTTCCTAGGGATACAACTTTTACAGACTCCAAAAGCCTCAAAGGCTCCTCTTAATTTTGTTAGGAGTCCTCAAAATTGTCGTCCCATTCTAATGTTGAGAATTGCTGACCATACAAAACTTAACCGCTTCTCTAAATTTCAGAACAAGCTAAGCTTACCTGGGTATAAAATTCCGAAGTATACATATGAGCATCAGCATTTCATCTCAGCAAGATCAGGAGACACAAAGGTTGTACATTATTCCGACTGTAATTTGCTTTCTTCTGACCCTGAAAATGTACCATATTAGAACTTGAAGACATAAATAGGCGACTGAAAACAAAAAAACGAACATTTATTGCAGAGTCAAAAACACTATCACGTAAAAAGGTGTACCGTAAGCCATGAATGTCAATACATTCAAAATTAGTCAGCTAAACACTCCCGCTTCCCATCAAAAGCTTCGGACGACAGCAAATCATTCTCTCAAGTACTCAAGTGTTTCAATTTCTCGAGCACCTGCTTCATCGATGGCCTAATGGTAAGTGCCTCTACAGTGCAAGATAACGCAAGCCTCAACATTTTCAACAGGTTCTCCTCAGGCCCGGCTTCCCACAAGTCTGAGAAGAAGAACTCAGAACATCGGTCCTCCTCCATTAGCATCTTGGCCCAACGAACAATGTTGAAACCATTGCCGTAATCAGAAAACGAAGGATCAAATGACTTCTTTCCGGACATCAGTTCTAGGAGCACAACACCAAAGCTATAAACATCAGCCTTGTCAGAGACCCTACATGTAGTCGCATACTCTGGGGCCACATACCCAAATGTGCCGGCCACGTCCGTCGTTGCATGTGTCTGTGAAACTTCGAGCAGCCGAGCTAACCCAAAGTCAGACAAGTAGGCATTAAGCTCCTCATCAAGCAGAATGTTGCTAGGCTTAATATCCCTATGAACTATCCGCGGAACACATGAATAGTGAAGGTAAGCGAGGGCATGAGCCATGTCATCCGTTATCTTGTAGATTTCCCGCCATTTAACGTTCCTTGCTGATCTATCATGTATGAATGTCTCGAGGTTTCCTCCAGAAAGATAATTGTAAATCAAGAACATCTCGGTATCACCTACATAGTATCCAATAAGGGTGACGAGGTTCTTATGTCGAACCCTTCCTAATGTCTTAATCTCTGCCTCAAACTGTTGAATCCCCTGAAACCTCCCAAGGGAGAGCCTCTTTACCGCTACGACATAACCCGGGGCTAGTTCAGCCTTGTAAGTTGACCCAAATCCACCAGTTCCTATCAAGTTCCGAATGCTGAAATATCCTGTTGCGCTGACAACATTATCATAGGTCAGTTCAACCGGGGTATCAGCAAACGTCACCACTACTTTCCTCCTCAGTCGAGTGAGTTTACCTAATCTCTTTCTACCGATAGTAAGACCAAGCACTATCACCACGAGAACACCTAACACTACAGATACAGAAGCCGCCGTCGCAATAATTAGCGACTTCATTTTGCTGTTCTTATGATCCTTATGAACTTCAAGAGGGTACGGTAGGCCAGCTGGCGGTAACGAATATGGATCGGGACAAGAATGCAGAAACTTATTCCCTTTGAAGCTTTCACAGTCGTTTATATGTTGAAGTGGTGGAATATGACCGCTGAGGTTATTATATGATACATCCAGCTCGACCAAATGAGACAGGGACGAGAACGACATCGGTATACTACCGGTCAGCGCATTGTGATCCAGCAAAAGAGTTCGGAGTTTGCTTGCATTTGCCAGTGTGGTAGGAATCTCTCCATCGAGATTATTTTCAGATAAATCCAATGCCTCCAGGGAAGTTAGCTGACTTAGATGAGACGGAATTTGCTTCGTAAAGTTATTCCCACCAAGGAGAAGCGATTTCAAATCTTTCAACTCACCCAACTGCTCGGGCAGAGGCCCGGACAACTGATTCTCATTCAAATCAAGAAAAACGAGCCTAAGCAAGCTGCTGATACGCGATGAAAGCAGTCCACTAATCTGATTCTGTGCAGCTTCAAACCTCGTAAGTGGCACACAATCTTTAAGGAATGTCGGGTATAGCTCACCCGATAACCTATTGGTCGTCAAGTTCACTGAGAAACTATGAAGATGGCTACAGTCGGAGAACAGCTGTTGCGGAAGAGACCCACTGAAGTTATTATTGTTCAGAAAAAGATTATACGACGCACTCAAAGTAGACACGAATAACCCATCAGACAAAGAGAATAGAGGCAACGGACCGCTGAAATTATTCCAACCGAAATCATGGTTTATCACCACGCTATCATCACGCATTTTCCCTGTTTGACCACCCATTTGACGACTCAAAACACTTAGGGTAGAGTAAGCATACAAAGCATCCTCTTCATCGAGAGAAAACAGATCTTCCACGTCAAAGTTCACACGACTCCCACAACTACGATTCACAAACGACGGAAGACTTCCCGTCAAAGAGTTCCGACTAACATTCAAATACACAAAACAAGGGACATCAACCTGCGAAGGGAACCCACCCGACAAAACATTCGAGTTCAAATCCAAGAACGTCAAATTCCTACACAACCCTAAACTCTCCGGTACACCTCCCTCAATATAATTCTGCCCCAAATTAATCACCCTCAACGAACACCCCCCTACGGTCCAATCCCCCGGCAACCTACCCCCAATATTCGCCCTAGGGGCCCACAAAACCCTCAACCCAGGAATCATAAACACCTCCCTCGGCACCCCTCCAACAAACGCGTTATATTCCCCTCGAAAAATATCATCACTAAACTCCTCCAAATTCGTAAGCACGAGCACACGTAAGTTCCTACATTGCCCAAACTCCTTGGGAATCACGTCCGTCAAACTATTCCTAGACAAATCCAAAACCCTAAGTTCCTTCAACGCCCCGATCTCTGGCGGTATTCTCCCCTCCAATATGTTCCCGTCTAACAACAACGTCTTCATATTCACACAACGACCGATTTCAGGACCTAAATTACCGACAATAAAATTATTCGAAAGCTTCAAATGCTCTAGTTTCAAACAATCACTACCACGACCACGACTACGACTACTACGAAAACTAAAATTAATTCTACCGGATAACTGATTATTCGACAAATCGACAATCATAGCTTCCCCGAACCCTAACAAACCGACCGGTACCGGTCCGGTCAACAAATTAAACGACAAATTAACAAACTTAACCGAAAATAAACCGAGTCGAGTAATTTTTCCACTAAAATTATTCGATTGAAGCTCGAGAGATTCGAGTTTACTCAAATTACCGATCTCCGTCGGAATATCGCCGGAGAACGCGTTTCCGGAGACAGAAAGTCGCCGGAGCTCCGACAAGTTTCCGACAGCGGAATGCAGAGCTCCGGCGAGTTGTCTCCCGGAGATGTCGAGTGAGGTCACGTGACCGGCGACGGAGCACGTGACGCCGGACCACGTGCAGTGGTCGGAGTGTGGGGACCACGCGGAGAGGTATCCTGTGGGGTCCGCTGTCACGGCGGACTTCACGGCGAGGAGTGCGGCGGCGTCGATGGCGTCTGCGGTGGTGGTTGCGACGGCGGTGGAGAGGAGGAGGAGGAGGGGTAAAATGGTAATTTTGGAAGGCATGGTGGGAGGTACGCCGGAGAAGTGGCCGGCGACGGTGGGGGAGGGAGGGGTAGAATGGTAATTTTGAAGGAGAGAATAGAGAATGGTGCGACACTATGTATGAGAGTAATGGGTGAATGTTTGGTATGTATGTATGATGGTGTGACACTATGTATGAGTCTCACTCTGTATTTTGCTTTTTTTTGGTTCTTTGTTTTGTTTGTTTGGGGTGTTTACCCGACTCAAAATTGATCCCTTAAAAATAAAACGTTATGTAAGTTGAAATAATTCGAAAATATATTTAATTTGATATTATGATTCGTATATATTATACATCTAATAACAAATCTATACTATTCATGTAATCCGGAAACGAACTTAATCTTTGCAGTCTTAACTTTAATCGGTTCAATCCAGAATTTCATTTTCAATTTTTTCTTTGGACAAAATTAACCTTAAACCCTAATTTACCCTCTGAAATAAATTAATAGCATATTAACTCTAATTTAATCAATTTAAAAACATAATTATTTTGATATGATAGGATTTCGATTTCGATTTCAATAACGAACAGGTTAACTCACTTAATTATCATAATTTTTTGATTATTATGTTTTTATTTGTATTTTAATTTAATTTAATTCATTAAAATTGAAAACTTAATGTTAGGGTTTTGTGGGGATGGGTGGGGGCGCTAGAGGGGAGGGGCTGGGTCGTCGGACGGCGGTGGGGGAGGGGCTGGGTAGGTCGGCA
>JAUEKU010000012.1:2712667-2728957 GCA_032274805.1 Gypsophila paniculata | reverse complement strand
AATTTTATGTATCATAACAGGCAATTTATTTACCAATTGCTCTACCTTCCTAGGAAAATCGTCGACCTTATCAATTACATTATCGACCTTATTGAAAACATGTCTCGAAAGAGGTAAAATCGTCTCGATCATTTTCTCCATGAATAAGATGTAGCTATCAACAAACCAAAGGACTGAAAGGCATTGATATTGAATCACACACACCAAAGGACTAACCCTTGAGCCAAGCTCGGCTAGCCGCCTTGTGATTGACCCGATAGGTCCGTTAGTTTCGACCACTCGTCTATAAAGGTTCCAAACGATGGTTAATGTTGAAGCTCCACAAGTGTACAATGGTCGACGTCTAGACATTGTAAAGGCATCAGCCATATTGTCTCTGCAAAGAAAATTGAACAACTCTTTTATAAAACCGTCTTATAACATGACAAAGGGCCACGATGGAAGCCCAATAAGTGAATATGAAAAATACTTGCTTCTTACCATACAGATTTCAAAATTAAATTAAACATAAGAACACGAAAAATATTCATCTAATTCCATAACAATAAATATTAAATTTTTCCTAAGAATCAATTTGCATTTGGTATACATGTAACAAAAATGTTTGAAACTAAGAAAAACATATAATATGTGAATAACTACTAACATTATTGTAACATCGTACCTTTTATCAATTCTTTGAGGTAGAATGGTAGGTAGACAGAAAAATTGTCAACTTATATTGTTGTTAATTTTTAAAGTTATAAGGAAATTTTGTAACGTTGTAAATCAAGCTAATAACTTATATTTCGTGAAATCTGAAGATAATTAACGTACAAAATCATGGACATAATGAATATTTTAAGCACATGTAATCATATAAACGTGATCTTTTCTAAGCGCATAATCCGGGAGATGAATGGCCTTGGCTTTCATGTTGATAGTCTCATTCACGGGGATAAAAAATGTGGGTTTGGGAGATCGGGCCTAATTTAATATTGATGATTTAGTCCACGAACAAACGGATCAGTGAATAAAAAATGGGATATAAATTGATTGCTTCTTTAGCGGGCCTAATAAAAAATGAGTATAATGAATTATCTGAAAGATACTCATGCAAATCTCGGCTTTATCTTAATTTTTTTTTATCGAACCATCTTGACTTACCTTGTATTATTACAACTTCTTTTTTTTTTTGGTTTTTTTTGGGACTACTTTTATTTACGTGGTACGTCTTACTAAATCTTATATCAATGTGTCGTATGGACCGAAATTTTGAATTATGGGTACAACATAGTAGGACACTACCATTATGTTAAATATTTAGGGCCAATTATTTGTGTTAAATTGGATAAAGGTGTTGTTGCACTGTTTTAGGGAATTTCTTGGACACCAAGTAAGTTGTTATTTATTTATCTTCAAATTGATCTCAAAAATCAAAATATCATTCTAGATACTCCGTATATTTTTCAACTTGTGCATCAAAGAGTTAAACTCTGCTTGGGAACTCAACTGTGAATTTGTTACAAGTTAAGAGGTCTGTTTAATGATCTCTAATTCCGTCATTTGTTTATGCTGACCTAGTTTTGTCTCTTTAATTATAGTTTGGATCGTCTATGCATGGTGTTCCTTAAATTTTTCGTTATTCTACGTTATATCCTTACTGTTTTGAAATTTTACGGTGTATTCACGTTTGTATCCACTCTCCAGTCTCCACTGTGGAAACAGTTATGTATTCATCTATGTATTTTGTTCAATTGGTTGTCCTTATGTTGTTATGGTTTTTAATTTGGTTCTCAAGACTGCATTGCCACGAGTTACTAGGACTTTGAAAGTTCGAGACAGTATTTTGATGTTGTATGGCTGGCTGGCCGCGTATATATGACTAAACACACGTGATCAGGCCGCAAAGAGCAATATTCTGCTAATCAATTATTGTCGGTCTTTCTAATGTGTTTCCTAAGGCAAATTGATGCCTATAACTATATTCTTTCACCGTATTTTTTTAAGCTTCGGGTAGCATTTGCCTCGCGCCCATGCCTTAGCCCTTTGCGTGTAGGTTACTTTGTGTCAAGTTCAATGAACTTTGTGTTACAAAATCTAAACCAAAATACTAAGTTATGGGTTAAGAAACCGTGAATGAGTCTACTTACTCTTATACCTTAATACCACATGAAAAGCCGTCGACTTGAAGGTTGAATAATGTGCTTGAAATCACTAGGGGAAATTCAAGACGACGGTTGACGTCCAATCAATGACTCGTATACCTTTGTATTTTGTGTTAATGTACTCATGTCAAGTCATCGCTGTGATTATTGATTGAAAATTAACCATTTGGTGCTTCTGTAGGCAATGTTGACTCAAAAGATCTTCGGGGGCTTACCTGACTACCCAAAGCTCCTCCGCACTTACTGCGTAGTAGCCAGTAAAATACCAGCTTCCGACAGCCAATTTCGTCTTCTTGGCCCGCCTGAACTGTACCTGTCTAGCACTAACCCCTCTGTCGCTGATGTCAACGACAATGCCGCAAAAGACGCCACAGCAAAACCCGGTACAACCAGTACCGGTGACCCATTCATGGATTCCATGCTCTCCGGGTACAATACAAGAGTAACAGAACGATTTATGCCTTTTATGGGATACACTGAGAACAGGTCCCCGACTTATCTTTCGTCTGGGAACCCATGCCTTGATTATTTCTTCCACGTGGTCCCGGAGACACCAGCTGATCAGGTGACTCGGCGTTTGAAAGAAGCGTGGGATCAAGACCCGTCCACTGCGCTAAAGCTCGTGTGCAATCTCAGGGGCGTAAGAGGGACAGGGAAATCAGACAGGGAAGGCTTCTACACGTCCGCTCTGTGGCTGCACGACAACCATCCGAAAACCCTGGCTGGCAATGTCGAACCTGTTGCTGAATTCGGGTATTACAAGGACCTTTTGGAAATCCTGTATCGACTCATCGAGGGCCCCACTGCTCGCGAATCTCAGAAAGCGCGGCGCAGGAGGTGGTCGTGTGGAGAGGACGACAAGCAGTTGGACAGGCCTAAGTCGAAGCAAGAAACACGACTCGAAGCGGCTAAAAAAGGGATGATAAAGTACAACACTGATCCGACCTACCGTTTCCTGCATGATCGGATATCTGAAATGTTTGCGGAGCATTTACAATCGGATATGGAGAAGCTTAAGGCCGGAAAGTGCAACAATTTGAGCCTTGTAGCCAAATGGTGCCCATCATTGTATTCGTCATTTGACAGATACACTTCGTTGTGCGAGAGCATAGCGAGAAGGCTATTTCCTCGGGACAAATACCCGGAGTATGAAGGGATAGAAGATGCACACTATGCCTATCGGGTCAGAGACAGGTTGAGGAAAGAGGTGCTCGTCCCTTTGCGTAAAGCTCTGAAGCTTCCCGAGTTGTATATAACTGCCCAAGACTGGAGCTCCGTTGTGTACTCACGTGTTGCATCGATTGCCATGAGCAACTACAAGGACTTGTTTGATAAACACGATGGGGAGCGATTTCAGCTGTATCTCGACAGCGTCAAGAAAGGGGAGGCAAAGATAGCGGCCGGAGCTTTGCTTCCTCACCAAATTGTGAAGGTTGTTAAGTACAAATCAGATGAAGTGGCGGAGCTACAATGGACGAGAATTGTTGAGGATCTTTCCAAAATTGGAAAGCTTACGAATTGCCTGGCCATAAGTGACGTGTCAGGGAGCATGTTTGGCGAGCCTTTGGAAGTGAGTGTTGCGCTTGGATTGTTGATTTCGGATCTAAGTGAGGAGCCGTGGAAGGGTAAGTTGATTACATTCAGCGAAAGGCCGCAGCTCCAACTCGTCAAAGGAGAAAATCTTCGGTCTAAGATTCTTTCAGTCGAAAGGATGCACTGGGAGATGAACACGGATTTCCAGAGGGTGTTTGATATAATCTTAGAAGTCGCAGTCGAAGCAAAGCTCACAGAAGATCAGATGATTAAGCGCCTTTTTGTTTTCAGCGACATGGAGTTTGATAAGGCCTCGGCTAATGATTGGGAAACAGACTACCAGGCCATCGTAAGAAAGTTTAACGAGAAGGGCTTTACGAGGGTTCCTGAGATCGTGTTCTGGAACTTGAGGAACTCAAGTGCTACCCCAGTACCAAGCCATCAGGAAGGCGTGGCCTTGGTCAGCGGCTTCTCAAAGAACTTGCTTAAGGTCTTCTTAGAAGAAGGTGGTACTCTCGACCCTGTCAAAACCATGGAAGCTGCCATAGCCGGAAAAGAGTATCAGAAACTAGTCGTCCTGGATTAGAATGTCTACACAACTAAATTCCAACCCCGATAAGGTGATTCGTGCGACCAAATGATACGTAGTGGTATTTGTCGACCTCATTTTTTTGGTTTGTTTCGGGTTATTATAGACTAATCACTTCATCCTTTAGTGTGATCAGTATGATTGTCTGAATGTTTTTATTCAATAATTGGAGTTTGTTTGTGAATATGTATGAGCAATGAGCTCTTACAATCATATTGGTATACGAGGGACACACCACTCTTAAGTACGGAGTATAATAATATTTCCTAAACTCTCTACTTGTTAATATAAGTATATATATAACAATGGACGTTACAATTAACAACACACTGTAAAACAAGTAAATATAAACAAGAGTCGGGGACGAGCGAGACTGTTTGGAAGTTGCACAGATTTATAAAATCGGTCACACGAACGTTCTAGTTATCGAACGTACTTTTGTTAGAAGACATTTAGATTTGTCGTTGTCAGTTTCCTAGAGTTTGTTGGTCTTTTATCGGTTGGGACGAGTTATAAGGTCGTCAATGAATTAGCAGTTTAGCACGTTTAAAATCGTGGGTGATCGGGAGACATTTTTGGTTTTTTTTCACCTCAGTTGAATATTGCTGAATTCATATCTTGTGATCATGAATTTAATGAACGCGTACGTAATGTCCCTCGAAAACTTTGCCAGAAAATTAAAATATATAAACACGGTAAAACAACAAAGGTAGTTTATACAAAACACAACTCTATAAATATTTTCGTTGTACATATACAACCGTCTTTAAACCAACAACAATGGCGATGAGCACACTCTTTCGAAACCTTCAATCCTCCTTAAACCCTACAAAATTCCCTCTTTTACCCACCAAATTCTCCATATTTCGATCATTTACCACCTCAAAAGTCAACACCAAAGTCAACTTCACCCCACCAAACTCACCCGAAGACTCGGAACCCGAACCCGACACGAAACCCGTCGAGCTACCCCCACCGTATAACCCGTTTTACGACAAACCCGCCATCGAAGAACCCGTAGACCCGAAAAATTTACAGGAAGTGTTCCATAAGATGAGGACCGAGGGCATGCTCAGCAATGCAGCTAAAATGTTCGACGAAATGTCGAAAGAAGGTCTAACACATGAAGCATTAGAGTTGTTTAGGGAGATCAAGGATAAGGGTAAGATGCCTGATGTGGTGGCCCACACTGCAGTGATTGAAGCGTACGCGAAAGCGGGACAATGTAAGGAGGCGTACAAGGTGTATAAGAGGATGTTGTCGAGTGGGGTCGCGCCTAATGCGTACACGTATGGGGTTGTGATCAATGCGTTGGTGTCGAGTGGCGAGGAGAAGTTGCTTAAGGAGGCTAGGAAGTGTGTGTTGGAGATGTTGGGGAAGGGAATGAGGGTGAGTGTGGGGACTTGTGTGTCGGTTTTCGAGGCGTTTGCGAAGGTGGGCAAAGTGGAGGAGGCTAGGGAGTTGTTAAGGGAGATGAATGGGAAGGGGTTTGAGGTTGATGAGATGGGTGTTGGTGAGGTTCTTAAGGGGAAGAGAGGTCCTCATGTTAGGATGGTTAAGGATTTGTTGTTACGGAAATAAAATGGCGTCATTCGTTGGCAATATGAATACCTAAGCAAATATGTAAAAGAGTGGTAGTGAAACATCGTACTATCCAAGGATGTATGGATTGCGTCAATTTTATGAGTTAATTTGTGTTTCAATGTTTTGGTGTTGTTGGTCATCGTGCATTGTTATGTTATTGCATTTTCTTATTAAGTTATATGGAATCGTTATGTTGATTTCGATAATAAGACACGGGTTAGTTTCAATGATATGACCGAGTATATTAGCTGAACTTAAAGTTTAAACAAAAGTAAAGAATACAAGGCGTGAATCTAAAGCTCAAACCTAATACAACCACTAACTTCGAAATCAAACACTCTTTGGGTTAGGTCTATAAGCAAGTACACAAGCATTTCTAATGGTTTCTTGTAAGGTATGGTAGTATTTCACTACTAATGGAATCGAATATTCTAAAATCATCTCAACCAAAACCTAACTTAGAGCTATTCGATTGTTCTTATTCTTTAATATCGTCACCAAGTTAGCAACATCTTGTCCTGATCTTGGCTACAGCCATTCAACAGCTTGGATGCTCCATTCATGTCTACAACACTCGGGTTTTTCGAAGCAAAAGCAAGCAACTCCAAATCACGCTCAAAAATGGCCATATCATCTTCATTTAAGGTCACCCAAGCTTCAATTCCTCCACCTTCCCTAGTTTGATTCAAGGCAAAAGTGTTCTTATACCCTAAACTAACCAAACTTTGCCAAGTCGGGTTCCCCCACCCGAAATCAGCATCGTACAACCCGTCTCCACAAGTGCTAAGACACTTGAAGAAGTCGACATCGTCCCTTCTTAGCAAGCTTCCGGCCTCTTTGAATAGGTCGCGTATCACTGTGTACGCGTCCTTTCCTTGTAGCTTCTTCGCATAGTTGTTGATCAGCTCTGTTTTCCCCTGTCTTTGCTTTGCCACCAAGTCGCGTAATGATGACATGGTATTGTCGTTGTCTTCCATCTTGGCAACGTAGTAGCCCACGAGGTTTCCAATTGTAGTGTCTGGCAAAGGCGGTGTTGTTCTCCTACGAATGTTCATAGATTGGGACATCACTGAAAGTGCCTTAGTCCCTGAATATGCTCTTGATGCCTGTCAAAATACATCGAAGATTAAACAAATCGGACACGGGTTGCACTGTAATCTTATCATTAGACTACTGTCCTATACAATATTTGTGTATCAGACTGGTTTTTAGTTAAATTTTACCTTGGTGGCGCATTTCCAAAGAAGGGACGAAACGACCTCAACGCGAGTTGGTCGAGAAACACCCTCACTAACACCCCTGGCCCTTAGCTCTTCAATCTTTGATGCATCAAACACAAACCTTCTCGTGGTTGTTCGATCAATGACTAGCTTCAATGAGTGTTGAGTGATGGACGAGTCCATGGGAGGGAACAAAGACGAAGCCAAATACTCGGGAATCACCACATTGTCAGAGCCAGAAGCTAGATTAGACCAACCCTTCATGAAAGCGGACACAGTCCCGCCATCAGTGATCTTATGCGACCAACAAACACCTAGTGCCATTCCTCCACAGTCAAACGTGTTAGTCTGAATACGAGCCAGTTGATCATCGCAACCAATTCTCGTACTCTGAGACTCTATATCAACAGGAAGGAAGTGTTTAAGGGCACTTGCATTAGGCTGTTTTAGGAAATCTTTCAATTGGGTGTTAACATGTGCCTCTGAAAATTCAACCCCCGCATCATTACAATCAATCGATACATGGTCCTTAATCCTCCCTGCAAAGGGGTAAAAGCGAGTTAAGAATGGCGAGAGTGATTGTTTCAAGTGTTCAACTCGTTGTGCTGCCTCGACTTTTGCGTCGTAGATGTTACGTTGCATAGGGTAGAAGAACACCATAGAGGCATAAAGGGATGGTGCAAGTTGATCTAAGAGGGAGAGCTTGAAATTCCTAAGGTTTTTCGGTGTGGGTGAAGATGGCTTTATGTATTCCTTAGCCACCTTTGCAACCTTCATATAGTTTGCCATTTCAAAACTAGTACTCCGTTATATTTTTGTAAGTATTTGTATGATTTTTGCGGACAATTGATCTTGAGGATGTAGAGTAACGAGCCTAGAGATCAGTTTTTGTTCAAATAAGGTCGTGGTTATAAATGTAATGAGCGAAAAGAGACTATTTATAGAGCAAAATTGTTACGCCGTTCTTGTACAGTATAATTCTATGTTTATAGATTTTGTTCAGACAATGCTATGTCGTAGATGAAATACGTACTACAATGACGAAAGCATGAAATTGGCAAACACATCGATGATATATGGTCATCAATTGCTAAGATTTTTTTACGTTCAACGTTGATGCATGATCTTTGTGCTACTCGTGTTGACGTCTAGAGATTTACTTCAAAATCTTAGCAATAATCTTTGCATTAGAGAATTGACTCGACGTGAGATTTCAATAAATGGAACTTTTTAAGTTCCAAATGTGTTGGAAAGTAGAAACCGCGCATAGTTTCGAAAATAACATAAATCGTTTATACTCAATTTCAATTATCGGTTGAACATTCTTTTTTAATTATCGGTTGAACATTCTTTTTAGATTATTATATTATTATTTTTTTTTGGCACAAAAATCAAATAAAGGAGAAGATTATATTAATTATGAGAGGAGAAGGTAGAAGAGAAGGTAAAAAAGAGAAGGTAGATAGCATGGCTCGTAGTAACATAGACCAAACAGAAGTAGCATGCAGAATGGAATATTCATCTTTACGGTGGAAATGTGTTTGTATACGGAGTATCTTTGAAATACGCGTTATATCTCTTGATCAAACTTCATTCAATGAAAACTCCAAAATCTTCATTATGCAATGAAACTTATTCAACGATAATGCAAGAAATGTTCCTAGTTGATTTCACGTATGACCAATTCAGTGTAATAATGGTCACTTTCAAATTGATTTACAACTGAGATTAAGGGAACTGATTCACATTGACGTGATTATGATGAAGTAAAATCGTGGCATCGAATATTTGTCGGCATGCAGAACAGAACGCCAGATTTGTTGTTGAGCTTGTGTTACTTAGACTCTTCATATTCCGATGGGGTACCTGAACGAGCACACGATATTTTCCGATGCTAGTAAAATTGTTCTACCATACATGATGCACCCAAGGCTCAAGGAGTACGGTAATCCGTACAATATACAGAGTATCATATTCAATCAGATGAGTTTGGACGGAGTCCACATGCCGGCCAATTTTACAATCAATGAGTTGAGATTGAGTTCGCATAGCGGTCAATTTTCCATCATTTTGTTTGACAAATATGACAAATATGCTAATTCCACTTTAAGCAGTATGGTTAACACATTTTTTAATATACTAATTCATTTTCGTGCCAAAAAAAGACAAATATATATCTCACATAAACAGCAAAATTCGACAATCCGACACTCACAAGGACTACCAAACTGTAGAGAAACAGGTGATGCCCTTGGCAGTTAGCACCATGTCACAGTCCAAAACATAATCTCATATACAATGTGCAGCAAAGTTTGCCAAAGCAAAACAGTAAAAAAGTACTCCGTATAATGGCATTAGACATGCGACAGCAGTACCGTAATGGTAGGTCGAATGTATGCAGCTTTATCTCTATGCTAATACAAACAGACGGGTCCTAGATGATCCACAGTAAAAATTGTGTAGCTTGCAATATATAGTAGAGGTTTAGGCAGACCCGCAGAGGATTAGCATTAGCAACAACTGCATATGCATCAGACAACTCTGTCGTGCTGGAAGAGGTTGCTATAGAATATTGTACAAGCACGATATGTTTCCTTAATGACAATCAAACAAGTCTAAGCATACAAGAATGACATATATAAGCTGGATACCAGATGCTGTAATCATCTTACACAGTGTTTAGAAGATACACAGATGCATACTGCATTCAGTAAGACGGTGGAGTAACGAGTACCCAAATTAGCACAAAATAATAAAAAATAATAATACCACAAACCCGATAACATGTAGTACCTGGAATAGGAAGACCCTTTGTACTCCACATTCAACAGTTAGAACAACCAGCCGTCACAAAAGATTACGACTATCATCAAGCTTCAGGAGACATCGACAGCGCTATCTGTGAATTCCAGGGTTAATCCTCGGGAGAAATCCGCAGCCCTTAGTAGTTAGTTCATTGGGCTTGTTCCAGCCACCATTAATCATACAAAAGTGAAGAAGGCAAAGGGCACGGCTCGAGTATTTTTCCGAAGGAAATAATCATATCCATCAAAAGCACAGTCTCCGAATCACTAGCAATTAGAGTACAAGTCACCATACCGTGGAATTCTAGCTCACAGGTGCCTGAACCGCTGTGTTTTGAGAAACCAGGGGTAATTCAGGAGTTTCAGTCGACTTAGTTTTGGCCATCTCCTCCAAGTGCCTCCATATGGCTTCTTGTTTAGCTTTAACCTCCTTTTCTTTAGCTTCGTCTTCTTCAAACTTTTGTAAGCATTCCTTGAAGAGCTCGGGATCATTGTCTGCGAAAATTTTCCGCACATTTGCTGTCAAGCTCTGGACAGCCTGATTCCAGTGGGTGTGACGGTTTCTCTCCAGAGCAGGGAGGATGATGGGTAGTATAACCTTGCTGTTTTGCTTTATCAAGTTTTCTACGTGATCATTGCTCCATAGATATAATGCTCGCTCCGCCACCTACAAAGAACAGCATGACCAAAAATGAATTCAAAGAGGCAAAAATCACGCACGCAAACAAATAATTCCTCCATACCATTTATATGGTCCCCATTTGACTTCGGTGGTCAAGCATTGCCTACTTTGATGGTTAATTTTTAATAGTTTGTCACCGCTCACAACAATACGAAAAAACAAAGAAATAAGACGACAACACCACTCACCAACTCGGGTTCTTCCAACCACACATCCCATCCGCAAAACCCATTCCAAGCCAGGTATACATCGACAATCACCATGGCTTTTTTGGATGGAGGTATATATAATAAGGTAGGGGGAGGTGGGAAAATAGCAAGTTGGACTGGAGGAAAATGGAGACGGAAAAATTGGAGAAATCAATTTTTTCTTCTACGAGGCATATTATAATCTTCTCAACATAATACAGATTTGGAAGAACAACATCACATTTGTCTTCCCCCTCTTGTCTCCTTCCCTCAAATTTGCCTCCCTCTCCTCCCCTTCCACCTAATATTGCACTCCGTATCAAAACTCCGGAAAAAAAAAAGGGTAAGCATTGTGACAAAAGCAATCACCTGAAAGTGGGAGCTGCTCAAACAACGAGCGATACGATTAAATAATGGCACCATGCAACGCTGGAATTCAGGGAGCTGGGTTGCTTCCAACACCTCCTCCAACTCGCTGAGGAACATGACTTCCTTTGAACTGTTTGTGATTGGCCAGTACTTCAATAGACCCCTAATTACAGTATCTGCAAGCTTACTGTCTTTCTCAACAAACTGCGAGATACAGTACGATAACTGCTGATGGTACATGGATAAGCACTTCGGTTTGTGGAGAGGAATCAGAACGCGGACAAGGAAATGCTTATGCTCCTCTTTTAAAGGTAATGCAAATCCGTTAATGATACTTCCTAAAACCTCCAAAAGTTCGGCAACTCCATTGAACTTCTCCGTCTCAAAAACAAATCGGTAGAAGATGTTGTTTATTGATTTGCGAATAAATGGGCGATGTACCATAAACTTGCCATAGATACGATGAAGAATTGTTTTTAGGTATTCTCTTTCTCGTGGGTCTTCAGAATCAAACAAATCTAATAGCTTCAGAATAAAAGCATGATCAATGTACCTCTTGGCAAGCTTTGTATCTGTCTCGGGTGATGCTACAAACCTTAGGAAGAACTCATAAACGATCTGTAAGTGAGGCCACGCGGGATCCATCAAAGGCTCCTCCTCCCCCATATCATAAGCTTCTAGCACCTTATTTTCAACGGGCTGAGCATTAGGTGACCTGAACAAATTCATCGACACCATTCTAATGATTTCCTGCATCACATTTTCTGAGAATTTCCCATTAGAAGAGCTCACGTAATCCACAAGCTCGAGTAACGTTTGTCTCTTGATCTCCTTTTCCTTCACGTTCTTCGTGGGATCCGTGAAATCAAAGGAAGCACAGCATAACTGAAGCTTTTTTATAAACAAACTTTGCTTCTCAGTGCTTGGAACATCTCTAAAATTAGGCAACGGTTCAGCGGAGTTTATAGCAATGCCATCACCCATCTTCGAATGTTCCCCCTGCACATATTTATGTCCATGACCCAAACCCTGACCAGAAGACGACTGTACACCATGGTGCAGTACATCTTTCCCATTTCCCGACTTATGAATAGCTGAATCACTGTTTCTGGAACCAGCAAATGCACTGGATGAGTGAGTATCGCGCCCATCACCCGACTTTGACGGCTTTTTTGGAAGCCTACCTAGTATTTGCTTTATCATAACTTCGTCGATAAATCAACAACAGCGTGTATTCCTTTCAACCAAAAGGGTACCCTAGAATGCTCCTCCACAACACAGAACTGTACTATTTAAGTTCAGCAATAACCACACGATATCAAATGTTCAACAAATCAACAAAGCTCCAACCCCAGAAGTTTTCATATGTACAAGAACACTCACCACAGCTCTTAAAAGAGACCTGGATCACAAAATTTCGAACTTTCACTATTAAAACACATTACCTGATAAACGCCACAAATTATCAAATAAGACCGTTAACAATATATTACTACGGAGTAGTACTTTTGTATTACTCATTAATTGTCAAACTTTCACAATTAAAACACAATACCCAACAAAATACACAAATTATTTAACACTATTATTACTTTTGAGGCAATAAATGAGGTACAAAAGCTATAATAAACTCGTACAACCGTCTTACAAGAGACTAACTCAGCAAATTACACAAATCTTACATTAAAATATTCCAAAATCACAAAATTTCCACAGTAATTAGATCAATAATAATCCCAAATTATCTCTACCACTTCAAAAAAAAATCATCTCACAAACAAAAATCACAATTATTTATGAAGTAACACATAAAAAATTTCCCAAAGTTTCAGTCTATCACTCAAAACAAAGATCCACATGAAAATTCAGCACCTTATAACATCAAAAATGAGTAAAAATCACATTAATTACATAGATTTATATTGAAATTTAACTAAAGTATTGAACTTTCATCAAATTAATATCAAATTTGTATGAACTACTGAAAAATTACCTCAATTTTATTCACAATTTGAACCCACAATCATAAAGATGTCAGCTTTATTGATGAATTATGAGCAGAAAAGATCTGGGTATGATCTGAAACACCAAAAAAAACAATAATTTTGTCAGAAATTTTTGATTGAAATTAAAAAAAAAAAAATTGATATTTTTTGGCAGAAAACTAAACACATGTTTTAATTTTTAATGTTAAAATAATAATTATAAAAATATTGAGCAAAAAAAAAGAGCAACTTACTGAAGCAAAAAAAAAAAAGGAGTAAAGTGATCTAAAAAATAAAGGGTTGTTTTTTTTTTCAATTATTTGAAAAAAAATTGGGGGTTTTTTCAGAGAAAAGATAGAAAGAAGAGAGGATGAAAGCAAAGACAGAAAATGCTGAGAAAAACAGCCCCCAATTTTGGACTTGTGGATTATGCACCACACTGATCCACCCCTTTTGTTTTCTGAAAATATTCTCGTAAGATCGTCTTATATTGAAAAAGTTATCGAGCGTAAGGTGAGTGATGATATATAAGAATGAGTAATGTGATTTTTTCGAGATTATATGTATAATATAACTATAAAAAAAAAAGTTTTTTAATACAATAATGTCACGAATATTTTGGGAAGTTTATGTTGTCTAGGAGCAGTTCATTCGTCATATAGCATTTACCCATTTACCCGTATACTCCCTATTTTGGGTTTTGTAGAGGGCGCAAATTTGTAGGGGTCAAATAAATTTTGGGGAAAATATTAATTAGTCTTTTTTGTGGTGAAAGTATCAGTTTTAAGTTGAAAACGGATAAAAGTGGATTATATTATTAGACATGAAAACATTGACAAATTGGGACAAAAGTGAAGCATGATTAGGTATAGGAATTGATGTTGATCTTGTGAAATTCTTATGTTTTATTGTTGATTAGTAACATGTCCTAATTTTGGACATTTGTTTAGGGGAATATATATACTCCTACATGTTTGAGTTGATAATTCACTTTTTTTAAGTGATTTTTTTTTGTCTATATTAACACTAACAAGTTTTGGATTAATACTTGATGAAATGCTCTCTTATTTAAGGTGAGTATCGTCAATCAACAATTTGATTAGATTTTGATTTAGCGGTACCAATAGTTCTTATAAACGAATGACATGATGCAAGACCATACGAAGTATCACTTTAACTAAGTATGACCCTATCCCTCTTATCACGTCAAATAATATCAGTCGATCATAGATACCAACCAATTGATCATAGCGACGAATTCACTTCGCAGTTGTACTCTCTAAAGAGGTAAACGAGCCAAAAAGTATGGTCTATTTCCATGTGATTGGAATCGAACTCAAAGGAAAATGGGAAAAAGGTGTAAAATATAAAGTTCAAACAGACAATCATGATTATACAAATAATAAAGCCAAACCAAAGATATCAGAACTGTACAAATCAACTGCTACAAATTGCAGGAAATAAGGGGATTCTAAATCATACTCCGTAGTATGTATTGTTTTCACTCTCAAATAAATACCTACACAAACTTAATAATCCTAAGTAAATCTAGATCACAAAGATTTCAAGTTAAAAATGAAAAACACAAAGTTTCACCACCCTTCAACATCTCAAATACTTTCACATTTCGGCTAGGAACGGGAGGGCAAAAACAAAATAAATCAGTCAAATCCAAGAAAACCTGTGAGCTCCGGAATCTGTTAATGAGTCAAAAAGGTTTGGATGGAGACCAAACCAACACAAACTGCGAAATTCAAGCTAGCGATACGAGTGGAGCGACACTGGTTAAATAGCTATGGCGTTTTTGGCAGCAATTTCATCTAGCCTTTTCCATGTGACGTCGCGTTTAGTTCTGATTTCTTCTTTCTTTGACTCGTCTTCTTGAAACTTGAGCAAATACGCCTCAAACAGCTCGGGGTCAAGGTCAGAGAAGAGTTTCCGCACATTCAGAGTCAGGCTGTGGACAGCTTGATTCCAGTGATTTCTTGCATTGCTCTCGAGTGCAGGGAATACAATAGGAAGAATGACTTTGTAATTTTGTTTGATCAAGTTTTCTATATGATCATTGTTCCAAAGGAATAATGCCCTCTCTGCAACCTGAACAGAAACGCATAGAACGGAATAAGAGTTATACACATGTAAGTGTAAAAGATCAGGTGAACGGCTGTCGGTTTTGAGGACCTCACTGGTCTGATTCACATAGGCATAAAAAGTGGCAACTTCAATGACACATTGCCCATGTGATCAAAGGATCCTGTCTACACAGCAGTCGAGAATGGATAAGTCCTATGACCCATGATGAAAATTACGCCAATGAGCAGATCCGCAAATGCTACTTCACAATATAAGAGACCTAATCAATTTTGTTACCGAGTCATTTCACTTCAGTTCACAATATTCCTAAAGCCAAACAATAGCGAAATTTTGGCTTCATTGAAAACAGAACAAGTCATCTAGAACAACATTCGGATAATTTAACAGGAGCCACTAGGGTTGTGCAAAGTTTTCCGATTTTTCAAAGACTAGATCCCCAAAATTAATTCCTTTTAATGCTCACAAATAAATAATTAATGAAGTCTGTGGGGTGGACCTTATAAAAATGGATCCACTAAACTCATTTTTTTAAATGCACTTGCAGTAATGTCGGTAATGCACTTGTTGCTTCAAACTTCAAAGCTTACAGAAACATAAAATACACAAAGAAAAGAAAAGAAATACAAAACAGACATAAATCGCTGAGCTTATGTAAGATCCATTTTTGATTATTTATTTCATCCTCGCCCTACAGCTCTTGCATATTTAAAAGAAGATTAAATTTACAATCTCAAATGAGCACTTTATTAAACTAATCCTAAAAACCCAACAACCGGCCTATAGCTACCTAGTTTGGTAGCAAGTCGGTTAGATGCTTAGTGAATTGTGCAAAAATTAATTTAAGGGATGATGACTCGGAAAAATTGGAATACACATTAGAACAGCAAGATGCCACGGGTTTATGTTAAAAATGGTTTGTATTCAAACATATAATCAAAAGAAGAGATATAATCCTTCCCTCAACACTCCGACTCCATGTCGTGTTTGACACTTGTAAATGAGTCGAATAACATAGTCCCCATGCATAGCAATTTAGACAACATCAAAGACTTGTGTTCACAGAACCCTTAATCCATGGAAAGGAAAGTTAGAAAT